>JAVSBU010158391.1:0-12584 GCA_033118015.1 Loricariichthys derbyi
CACACACACACACACACACACACACACACACACACACACACACACACACACACACACACACACACACACACATTATACACACAGCAGGCGTCCGGGAGATCTTGGAAGAATGATGTTAATTGGTGCATTCATATTTCAATCACAACATTAACGTTTTATGACCAACATATTCTTAATACATGCACTACATAATCGTTTTCGTCAAACCATTGAGGAAATATGCAAATGTCAAACAGAAATGTGCGAATAATTAAGAACATAGTCATGAATATGTTGAGGAAGAATTGCGGCTGTATTGCATCCTCAGAATGGAATTTCTTCCACAGTCATATTTTGAACAAGTGGAAATGTTTCCCTATTGCGGATGGTTGCGTGCATGTGCGGACATAAAAAGGATGTATTAATGTACGAATTACAAAAACGCCGAACGTATTGTAATTATCATTTTCTTTTCTCCGCAAGTCATTTGCACAAGCAAATTTTGGCACCATGACAGGGCCTTAATAAAAGGTCATTATCAAAGTGTAGAGTCAAATTGAAGAACATGTATATAGTTAAAGCAGTACACCACTTACACAAACAGGAATATTTTGTCGTGGCTGTCATGGGTCAAATAACCTCGACATCCACATAAAAAATCACGATGAAAGGGGGCAGAGAATAGTATGCAAATTTTCCCACGATAAACCTTGCCAGCCCTCGAATACATTCAAGAGTGTTGTGGTTGTATGGCGAATCCCACGCAAAGCCTCGTTAAAAAGTCGATGAAAACTCTCGAAAGACGCCAAAAGGCCCATGACAAAACAGAACAATTGGCCACAACAGCCATGATATAGGATGAGTTCCCCAAAGGCAAACCTTAGCCCCTCACCAAGCCTGGTATTGCCATGAAAGGCTTTGGAATATATGCAAATTTAGCTCCGCCCCTAGCCCAGCCTGTATGAATGCAGGGCTTTTAATATTAATATAATATATTTTCCTCTTGATATTAATAAATATTTGTGATATTTGTTATAAATCAGTAGGCAAGGAGACAGAGGAGATGATGATGCAGAACAATATAAGGGTTTATTGAGTATGGCAAAGGCAAAGGGAACAGACAGGTATGAGCGCTGAGAAGCGAGGAGGTGAGACCCAGACTCGACCAGACGGGAGGAGGCTGACCGGGGCACTGAGGGTAGCGGCGGCTGTGGACCTGTAGGGGGAGAGTCACACAAGCACACCCGACTGACCAGCCTAAACGAACAAAGTAACAAAATAGAGGTTTAGATAGTCCAGGGAAAACTGGAGGTGAGCAAAGACCTAGTTAGAGAAGGTGTTAGTATTCTATATACACTATCAGATACAATAGACATAGACCAGTGCGCAAGCGCGCCGGCGAGGGTACTGCCGCTGCCGAACAATACGCCTTCACCGGCCAACTCGACGCGCTGCAAAACAAAGGAAGCTCCTAACACAAAGACAGAGGGAAAGGGAGAGATGGCTAAGCTAACCAAACAATACAAACGCCGGAGCACAGGACAATAACCAGACAGAACTCTCATACAATGGCAAACACACAGAAGCAAAATCCAAACAAATGCACACACTCACCCAAGAAGACAATGAGAATGGTAGACAACACAATCGATGCTAAGCTAAAGAGAGATGCAAACGCTCAGTAATGCAGGCAGGCCAAAACAATACTTCGCGAAGTCAGCTTGAAAAGGAACGGTATAAATACTGCGGGACCCAGAAGGATGAGGTGTGGGATGAGGTGTGGTGTGGGGGTCTACCTCTAGGTCGGGGAGCGGGAGCGTTGGGGTGAGTGAGGTGGAACTGTTCTAAGAGGGTCTTGTCAAAAATATCAGACCTTTTGGTCCAAGAGTTCTCCTCCGGGCCGAACCCTTCCCAGGCAATCAGATACTCAAGGTGTGGTGGTTGTTTGAGTGTGACTGTGACATCGTTAGCGATTTTGGTGATGGGAAAGGGACCCACGTATCTAGCATTGAATTTCTTGTTACCTCTCAGCCTGAGGTCTCGGGTGGACAGCCAAACCTTGTCCCCTACTTGGTACTGGGGAGCCTCTGATATGTGTCGATCGGCATAGGTTTTGGTGATCCGGTTGCTGGCTTCAATCCTCCGGTGTACCATGGCCCATATCTCCTCACTCCTCCGGAATCATTCGTCCACAGCGGATGGTGTTGGGTCCCAGGGAGCAAAGGGTGGTTGGAACCCCAGGAAGCACTGAAATGGATTGAGGCCGGTTGAGTTGCTTGTGAGGGAGTTCTGGGCGATCTCGGCCCATGGGAGGTATGTGGCCCAGTCTCAAACAATGTCTATATATATAACAATGAATCAAGCAATACCTGTAACATTTGTGGTGATCTGTTATGGTAATCTGTATCTGTTGATCAGTCCTGCACACCCGCTTGGAAGAATTGCTCCAATGTCTCTTGCAAATGCAAAGGAGAAATTTGTATCCGACAATGGATCTCTCCACGACAGACCATGTATTGTCCTCCCCAGACCTCACCAAACCACAACAAAGTGTGAAATTGGGGGTCTCGACGTGAGAGAATAAAACATGTTCGATCCTCTTAAGGGTTCACCATATTTAGGCCATGCCCTCCCGTAAACACACGTAAATCCTGGAAAATCCTCTAAATGCCCTCAACACTTCATGTAAAATTGCATAATCATGCAAAAAGGCCTCTCCATAACAGCCACGACAATATACTCTTATGTGTGAAAGTGGTATTAAAGAGATACAGTGGATACGAAAATTATTCAGACCCCTTTGCACTTTGTCACTCTTTGTTTTATAGCAGCCATTTGCTAAAATCAAAAAGTTCATTTTTTTCCTAACTAATGTAAAGTTAGCACCCTATCATGACAGAAAATAAAAACAGACATGTAGAAATTTTTGAATGAAAGAATAGTTCTACTCCTTCATTGGAGTCCAGCTGTGTTTAATTAAACTGATTGGACTTCATTAGGAAAGGCACACGCCTGCCTATAGTGCTCACAGTGCATGTCAGAGCAAATGAGAATCATGAGGTGGAAGGAACTAACCAAGGAGCTCAGAAACAGAAGTGTGGCATGGCACAGATCGGGCTAAGGTTACAAAATAATTTCTGCAGCACTCAAGGTTCCTACGAGCACAGTGGCCTCCATAATTCTTAAATGGAAGAAGTTTGGGACGACTACAACTCTTCTTAGACCTGACCGTCCAACCAAATCATGGGAGAAGAGCCTTGGTGAAAGAGGTAAAGAAGAAGCCAAAGATCACTGTGGCTGAGCTCCAGAGATGCAGTAGGGAGATGGGAGAAAGTTCACTGCAGGATCACTGCAGCAGATCCTGGTTTTCTCCACATATACCACTTAGAATTAACAACAAAAAGTTCAATCTTCGTCTCATCAGACCAGAGTATTGTCATGATATAGGGGGCGAGGTGTAAAGGAGGACCCATAAACAGACAGCTTCATGAATAAGGGTAGGCTTTATTTAACATAAATAAGGGAACTGAAAAGAATGGAAGCAAGGTAACAAATAAAAGCCTAAAAATGAAAACCAAAAGTGACAAAATGGCAAAACCCTAAAGGCTGAGGATAGGATGTGTGGGGACGGCTTAGGACACGTCCAAGGTGAAGTGGGCCTAGTTTTACGGCCAACGGATCAATCCAACCAACCACACCTGTGTGGAGACTGTTTTTACGTCCGGATGTCCTGAATCAACCTACTACAAGATGAATGGAAACCCAGACAAGGTCCAGCAGGGTGCAGAGCAGGGACAGGCCCAAGCAATGACCCACCTAAGGCTGCCGTGAACCTGCGGTATCCATGTGTGGACCATTTAGGTCTGGCGTTGCCTGGACGACCACACAGGCAGTGCCGAGGGGGCCTGGGCCGTGTAGAGATGCAGCTAAGTGTCCCTACAATGAAAAACTAAGCCGTACCGGTTACCTCTGGTTTCCTGACAGTACACCACCCTTCCTCTACAAAGAATACCATCGTCACTCACCTTCTCTGATGCCAAAGAGCGAGACTGGTGCAGGCACCCACGAGCGCAAACCACGATTGTGCACATAAGTACGGGATATATACACCAGCCTCGGGACGTGCCTAGTGTGTAAAGATGGAACCCACACATCTACTAAAACCTGTCTAAACACCCCATATCAGCAGCGCGAGCCACAGCAAATCAAAACAATCGCCGGGCGGACAGATGGTAAAAGCGGCTTACTGTGATGATGACCCGACCATGAAAGATCCACGCGACTCACTTTTAAAACACTGGCCATGGCTGAATCCAATCTGCAAGACTTATTAGTAGTAATGGTGCCTGCAGCACCATCGCGCATGTGCGAGCACCAAAAGCCTTGCTGGATTCCGCTGTGACATCAGGCTCATGCCAGGTTGCCAGATGGTAAATAAACGTACATCTGGCATAACGCCGGACAGTACCCCCATCAAAAGGGGCAGCTCCTGAAGCCCCTAAAAAGAAAAAGAATGAAAAAGGAAGACCCATATAACCTGAGTAACAGAGCACTGCCAGTCCATAATTCGAGTGCTGGCAGGCCCGGGGACAGAGGCTGGGCTGGGGGCCGGTGAGGCAAGAACCAGGTGCCAAAGTATGTCCACAGACAGCCCACCAAAAAAAATCAGGCTAAGGGCCATTAACCATAAATAAAGGCTAGGCCGGTGGCCAGTGGGGCCCAAATACTAGGCCAGAGCCAGGACTACCACCAGCCAGGGAACAGAGATACTACCCAGGTGCGAGTGCAGGATAGCAACTGCGCATGGCCCACTGCAACCAAAACATAACCAAGCTTCCACGCTGGTTGCAGGAATCAATGTGCTCCTGCACCCCACCCGGGACCACAACAGGCTTACACTGAAAAAGGGCTGCAGCCAGTCCCACGGCCAGCCAAAGAAAAGAAAACAGGGCACGGGAAAGAAGCTAGACCTATGCTAGCTCCACAGCAGCCACACTATACTTACTGCTAGTGCAGCCTATTTAGATAAGGCTGCACTAGACTTACTGCTATGAAAAAAGTGGCTAGGCTTATGGTCAGCTGGGCAAATTATTTCACCACGACTGGGCTTACTGCTAGCTGGGAAAAACCTAGGAGGGGGCAAGGGGCGGGCGAGAGGGGAAAACAAAATAAGCACAGGGTAGAAAAAATGTGCAAGCCTACCCGAAGCTGCCCGCTGGGTCCAATGCTGGCCAGGTCATTCTGTCATGATATGGGGGCGAGGTGTAAAGGAGGACCCATACACAGAGGGTAGGCTTTATTTAAATAAGGGAAGAATGGAAGCAAAGTAACAAATAAAAGCCTAAAAACGAAAACCAAAAGTGCCAAAATAGCAAACCCCTAAAGGCTGACAAGGCTAGGATCTGTGGGGATGGCTTGGTACATGTCCAAGGTGAAGGAAGGTTTGCCATTTTGGCTTTTTGGTTTTCCTTTTTGGGCTTTTATTTATTACTTTGCTTCCTTCTTTTTAGTTCCCTTATTTACGTTAAGTAAAGCCTACCTTTATTCATGAAGCTGTTTGCATACGGGTCCCCCCCCATATCATGACAAGTATCTTATTTCTCATCGTCTGGGAGTCCTTCATGGGTTTTTTGGCAAAATCTATGCCGGCTTTCATATGTTTTGAAAGAGAAAAAGCCCCGACTGGTGGAGGGCTGCAGTGATAGTTGACTTTGTAGAACTTTCTCTCATCTCCCTACTACATCTCCCTTCTGTGTTATGTATAAACCAATGAGGGCGTGCCTTGTACCATCATCCAAAGTAGTAGTAGGAGTTGGGATATGCCTTTGAAACGGTTGATAGAAGTCAGAAAAAATTCTGTGAATAGGTGAATTCTCGAATGCTAAACCGCGAATAGGCGGGGGTTCACTGTATATCATAGCGAAGGATTCCATACACATTCAATTCTGTACCAAACTGAGATTTTTTGCTCAATGCATTTTCCAGTGTTCATCATTCCTCTTCCTCTTTGAAGAGGAAGACCAAAGCGGGGATATATGGATGCAGTTAGAGAAGACATGGAAGTAGTTGGTGTGAGGACAGAGGATGCACAGGACAGAGTGAGATGGAGGAGGATGACTTGCTGTGGTGACCCATGAAAGTGGAAAAGCTGAAAGAAGAAAGAATATAATTTCTGCCATGTGACTCCCTACATCATCACAGCTTCCCAAATCAATCACAGTTGAGTATCAGGACTGAAACACACCCTTAGACATGATTAAAACACTTATATTAAACTACAGTTGGGAAAAATCATTATTATAAAAACTTTATGTTAAAGTATTGAATATCTCTTATCATTTATTAAATATTTCTTGTAAGTGTAAAATACAATGATTACTTCAATACCACGGCTTTTCCTTACTACATTTCCCAGCGTTTATCACGGCTGCCACATGATTCCCTACGACATGTAGTGGCAAAATCCCCATCTGGGTGCAGCAGAGTACTGTGTATCACGTATCACTTTCCTGGGAAAATTTGAAAAAAAAAATACGATTCCTGTATCATAGGGTATCATAAAATCAAAATATTGAGCCATCATAAAACAGACAGTACCTGTATTGTGATGTGAATTAAATTGTGAGCAAAGTGTATCATTACATCCATTAACAAATCTTCTCCAATATCTTTGTAATTGCATGGAAAGTGGAAACAGTGCTTACACTTTCTAATTAGGTAATGGTTTAAGCTACAAAACAAGTGGAAGTAGCTTTTTACAATTATATTCTGAAACATTTAATGCAAAATTGCAGTGTAGCACACTATCTTAGTTAAATGTACAATGTTTTTAATCTAGTCTTTTAACTAGACTTTTAAAATATATGCATTCCCATCCACACACTTCGACAGAGTGCCAAGTTGAGGCTTGCTTTTGGCCATCCTTATAGATTTTATATACAAGGTGAATAGTGCAATTAGTTTCTCTGTCATTTGCTAACACGGTGCTCTTATTGAAATGGCAAGAAGTGTGGGTTTGACAGACACCCACATGTCCTAGTGAATCCAGCTTAATAGGTTAAACTTGAATATATGCTCAGAGTTTATTGAACATTACTTCAATAAATAAGCCCCATTGTGTTAAAAATAAAATAACAATTAAAAAGAAACTTTTTTTTTGTGAAAGTTTGAAGGTTTATGCATGCATGTCCAATATCTCTAGTGAAAGTCCATAGCTGTTGTCAGAATTGAGGATACCTATACTGTGTTTTATTACAAGATCCAGGCTCAGAAATGCAGTGAACACTGTCAGAAGGCGCAGTTCCTGCTCCGTCACCACTAGATGTCAAAGCCGGCATGCCGATCGCCCCAGGGTCAGAGCAAATTCACGAAGACACAAGGAGGGAAATCCCTCTAGACAAGGAACACCTGTCGAAGCGCCTATAAAATAACATCGTCCACCCGACGAGTGTTTCTCTCATGCCCTCTGGCGTTAGCCCCTGGTGCTTAGGTCCTTCAACCCCCACAATCATGACAGACACGCAGTATGATACCATGTTAATCCAAAAGAAAACATACACTAACTAGAAGTGATTAATGATTAAACAATAAGTTTTCTTAGGCTTACTATATTTGATGAAGTAGATTTATTGTCATTCGGGGTGCAGCTGATCAGACCCAGGCCCAAGACTTAACTTAGACGGTAAGGGATGTGGAACATAGAAACCGACAGACAGAACCATAATGATTCCAGGTTTACAAAACTTTCTTAATCAAATTTAGCACATGCCTTTATGTTTGTCTCTATCCCTGTTTCTCACAAAGTGTCACAATGGCAACAAAGAAACTTATCAGTTCAAGCCACAATGTACTTGCTAAGCTTTTCTTCTGATGCTTAACTACACTTGAAAATACAGATTTAAATGTAAAAAAAGGATATTGTTCAGCAGCATACTTATATGAATTCAGAATATATTGCTATTTCATTTGCCTCAAGAATCTCAAGAATATGCTTCACATAACATAGCTTTATATAAGATTTATACAAAGTAGTTATATACTGTAATGTGTTGTAGAATAACTTCTCTATACTAAGAAAAGAAATTGTCCAACAAAGTTAAATTGTAATTAACACATAATTGGCTATAGATCTCCAGAATATTATTCAGATTTTGCGAACAGTTTTCATTTTTATCATTTACCAGACATCCTTATCCAGAGTGACTTACAGTTCATATAATCTTCCAATCCAAACAACCCAATTCTAGGGGTCTCGCTCATGGACCTAACAGTGACACCTTGGCAGAGGTGGGATTTCAACCCTGGATCTTCTGGTCTGTAGTTCAGGACTTAATCACTAGGATACCACAAAATTACGAACATGAAAAACTTGTTTGCAACAAAGAGGCTGTGTTTAATGTTTTAACAGCCTCTTTAATGGGATCTTATGGTGGCCATGCTGCCATTTGTGAGAGCTTGGCGCCATCTAGCGGCACGGCATCACACCCTAAATTAGTTTCACCTGTAACTCGTTATAAAAGGCAGGGTCAGACGCTGGAGCTCTGAGCGGCATTTTGGTGTTTGAGCCCTTCACGTGGGGATGTCATGCCACGTGGAGCTCCAAGACTGGCTTCTGCCTTTTGAGTGGCGTGATGGTATGGTCACCGGTACCTCATGCCCTTGGTAGAGTGTAGGAGGAGTAAAGGCTGGAGCCCGGAGGTAATTCAGGTCTTCATAGACAGAGTAGGGATAAGGCAATTCCCTCTGTTGTTTCAAGCCCTTCCCGAGGCACTCCCTGGGAACCACTGCAAGTCTGCGAGGGTTCGACCAGTGGTGGTAGGTGCCACCAGACAGGAGTACAGGAGATGCTCCCCAGTGTGGACCACGCCAGCAATGAAGTGCCCACAGGGGTGGACCAGTCCGGCACCAGCCCTTGGCAGTGGTTCCTATAGGGTCGGTGTGCCTTTAGTCTTGGGGCATTGGCCTTCTCCTGTTTCACTCCAGCCGCAGAGGGACGTGTCCTCATAGGGTCCAGTGCACCCTACCCTCCGCCGATCCCAGGGTGTCAGCCGGCATGGCTGCTTTTTGTTGGTTTTGTCCTTGGTTCTGGTTTGCTTATGTTTATTTAATAAATATGTCATAAAATTGGGGGCAAGGTGTAAACAGAGGACCCAAACACAGACAGCTTCATGAATAAGGGTAGGTTTTATTTAACGTAAAGAAACCAAAAAAAAAAAAACGAAAATAAAGTAGCAAATAAAAACCAAAAATAAAACAAAAAACAACCCCCCAGAGGCAGACGAGGCTAGGACATGTGGGGACAGTCTAGGACACGTCCAAGGTGAAGTGGACCCGGTTTTACAGCCGGCGGACCGGTCCAACCAACCACACCTACGTGGACACCGGTTTTACGGTCGGATGTCCAGAACCGGCCAACCACTGGGACGAAGGGGCGCTCTAGTGAGGTCCGGCAGGGTGCAGTGCAGAGACAGGCCCAGACCATGACCCTCCATGTGCAACATGAACCTGCGGTACCCCCGTGTGGACCCTTTACTGCCTGGACGACCACACGGGGGGCGCAGGGGGTGCTGAGGGAGTCTGGATGGTGCAGAGATGCAACTAACTGCCCCTACACTGAATCTAAATCCTACCGAATACCTCTGAGCTCCAGCTCATACGCCACCTACCCTTTACTAAGGGCAGGTGGATACCTTCATCCCTCACCTTCTCTGGCACCATAAGAGCACGGCTGAAGCGTGCAACCGCGAGCGCAATCCCCATTTCTGCTCGTTATGCGGTGTTCAGCCGTGGGACGAGCCTAGCAGGAAGATGGCAGGCCACGTATCCAATAACCTCGTTACCAAACCCCATACGGCAGCGCGAGCCGTGGCAGATCAATCCGATCGCCGGGCCAAGAGATAGAAAAACAAGCTTACCGTATGGTGGCTGAGCTAATGACCTGGCCTCGCTTGATCACCTGACTCGCACTTTTAAAACAGCATGCACAGCTGAGTCTGATCTGAATCCTGATTACTAATAAGCAGTCCGCAGCGCAATCGCGCATGCCGGCGCCAGATACAGGAAGACTCAGCTGTGCGCTCACACCGCACTCAGGCACCACGCCAGGTTGCCAGATAGTGGATAAACCCACAATCTGGCGCAAAACAAAATATATTTGTTTATTTTATGCTGTCTGCATTTGGGTCTTTATTTCAGTTTAACCCACCCCCCTCGCATGACAGAATGGAGTTTATTCCTCCTTTGCTGCTACAACATCCTTCACTCATCTGAGAATGATGTCCAGTAGATAGCGGAACATGAATGTGAGATTAGGTACAGATGTTGGGCAAAATATTCTGGCTCACAATTGGCATTCCAATTAATCAAACGTCAGAGCTAATAATAACAATAATAATAATAATAATAATAATAATAATAATAATAATAATAATAATGTCAGAGCCCTGGCAAGCCAGCCAAGTTTCCCATCCACACAGTCAAACACTGTCTTAATGACTTTCAGGAATTTAAACTAAAAATGTCTGAATGAGCCATGAAGGAAATCAATAGATGAAGTGTTTCAGGGGTTATTTTGTCTCTTTCATCCAATACATCTTAAGGTACACAAGAGTACAGAGTCGTAGTTGTCACAGTTTACAATTCAAAATTCTTCACCCATTATCTGTTGGGGACAGGTCAGGATAGCTGTAATTTTCTTCTGCAGCTATGACCTTGTAATATGTGCGTCATCTGGTTTTGCATTGTCTTCTTGAAAAATGCATGGTCATCCCTGTAAAAGATGTCATCTTGAAAGCAGCATGTTGCTCTAAAATCTCTGTGTACTTTCTGCATTCATTAATTAATTAATCACAGGAGTGCCCTGTACCAAGAGCATAGACTCCATACCATGACAGACTCTGACTGGCAATGCAATGTCAAACTTACTTTGTCAGATGTCTTGTTGATAAAAGTCTGGATGGCCCTTTTTGTCTTTGGTCCAGAACACATGATATTAATTTCTTCCAAAATTCTGAAAATCTGGATCTGGAAACCTGATTTGACTGACCTTAATACACATTTACACAATGTGATGGTCCATCCCAAATGGCTCCATGCCCAGAGAAGAAGGCTGAGAGTTGCACACAGTGTCTAATGTTAACAGGTAAGCCTGGAGGGCTGATAAGTGCACACAGTAAGTGACGTTAATGAGGGGCCTAAAGGGCTGAGAAGGACAAACAGCATGTAATGTAAATAAGGAGCCTAAGGCTGAGAAGTGCACACAGCGTAATGTAAACCAGAGCCCAATGGCTGAGGTGCACAACATGCCTAACGTAAATGTAGGTGCAGTTTATGGCGGGATGCATGTGTGGTGAGGTGTGTCTTCCTGGCTGGGGAAGGGTTTGGCACCACCTCACTGGGCCATGCATGGCAAGATGTGTCACCTCCACCTCTGGACCCTGGTCGAGAAGGACCTGTGGCCTGGTCCCCGTTCCCGGGGTTGGGTACGTTCCACTTAGCCCGCTTGCCAGTCCTACATCCCCAAGCTAGGGTCGCCACTCCGCAAGGTGACTATGCCTGCACCCTACAGGACTTCTGGCAGTGAGGGGCCCAGGAAACTATGGCTTGGGTCTGACAGTCGACCAATTGGTTGTGGGCCTGCAGCCACAGGAACCCCAACAACAACTGAAGGTGAGGCACTCGAGTCACCAGAAGGGTGATGAAGTCCCACCCACAGGTTGACTGGCCATGTATGGTAGAACATGGCCCCTGGGCCTAGTGGCCACCTATCGATGGCCACCAGTTAGGTAGTCTGGGGCAGCTCCTCTAGGGCCAGACTGAGTTGCCATGCCAGGCCCTCATCAATGTAGTTCCCAGTGGCCCTGGTGTCCACGTATGCCTAGAGTTGCATGCTGGGCTTTCCTCCACAATTTGGGCAGGGAAGAATAGGCCAGAGGGGAGTGGGATTGAGGCCTATGGGCCATTCCGCCTGCCTGGCCCCCTTCCTTTCCTCTCTGCTGAGCAACTCTGGCGGATGAGCTGGTATAAATCCAACCTCTCCAGCTCCATAGACTTGGGGTTGGGGTTATCTGCCCTGTGGGAAATCATGTTCAGACGGTGTGTCCCAGAGACAGGTGGCAGGCAACTGGAAGCCCTATGATCCCTCGCCCTCTGCCTCAGGCATGTGTTCAAACAGGTACATAGGTCACAGAGGTTGGTGAGCGAGGTTGGGTGGTTGCGGGCTGCCAGCTTGTCCTGCAGGGGGTCAGGGAGACCGGCCTGGAACACCATGAGGAGTGCCTCCTAGTTCCACCCAGATTCTGCCGCCAGAATACAGAAGTCAGTGATGTAGTCGATGACCAACTGGGAGGCCTGGGTAAGTCTGAGGAGGCATGGGGACGGGTGGAGCCCCCATGGGGATGGTGGAATGCTCAGCATAATACTGAATAAAATGCCTCCATTGTCATGCACTCTGCAGCCCTGGCCTACCACAAGGCAGTAGCCCAGTCCAGGGTTTGACTGGATGTGTATTGCCTTACAATTGACTTAAGACTTAAGAAGTGTGTGTGTGTGTGTGTGTGTGTGTGTGTGTGTGTGTGTGTGTGTGTGTGTGTGTGTGTGTGTGTGTG
>JAVSBU010158498.1:0-12583 GCA_033118015.1 Loricariichthys derbyi
TATATGCGTGGACATGGTAACTAAGCTCATTCTAGGGTTTCTCTTTCATCCTAAGGAGCCCAGCCCAACACGGATATTATAACCGTAAGCGTGCTTTCTTATTGGTCTGCATGTGACGTAATCACGCATTCATAGCAACCATCATGGCGACGGAGAAGCTTTGTAGTGACGGTATTAGCTTGTTGGAGATAAGTTGTTTTAAAGTGTAGTGTAGTGTTACATAGTTACGGAATGTTTCTGGAGGTTGTAGGCATTCAAGTAAAATGTATATCTTTATAGTAGTAATTGCTTTATGAGCATGGGATACATGACAGTGTTATCAGTCATGGACGCAAAGCGAGGTAAGTTTATCTGCTGAATTAGCAAAGTAATAATTAGCCTACTAGCGCCATAAATAGAAAAACTACAGCGGTGTCCTGCTAGCAGTAAAGAGGATGAGTTGTGTTAAAGATCTAACTGTTTATTTTAATTTAGTGTCCAAAGCAAAGGAGAAGAAATAGCTGGAATTTAAACTGTAAGGTTGCCTGTGTTTGAATCGTTACGGTATCCGCATTTAATCCTTCAATTATTTCTTGTAGTTGTTTTAACCGTATAAATATATTACATATGCATAATTAATATCGCGTTATATTGTTTCTAAAGCAAAAACGTAGAGTGTTGCCTACTTCTAGGATGAATGAATGAATTAACTATTAATGCATGTTTCACTATGTTTTATTAATCCCTGATTCAGTTCCTTCATTCAATTCCTACCTGCTTAATCTCACTCTGGGTGGCGGGGGGAGGGGTGTTGTTTGGTGGCGGGGGTCTAGCAGGCAGCATGGGGAACAAGGCAGGAACCATCCCTGGGTAGGGCGCCAACCCATACACATACACACAGAAACACTTTGAAGGCCTCAGTTGCCATAACACTTGTCTTTGGAACGTGAGAGGAAACGTACACAGAGAGGTGGCAAACATGGCATCATGGCACCCTAAGCTTCCTATTTTAGTCCTGCTTATCCTGGTCAGGGTTGCGGAATTCACTGGATGCAGGAAGATGTACATCCTGAGCAGTACATCATTCCATCACAGTGTACTGTTGATGTACCACCCGACCTTCGTGTCGCAAACAGGGTTGGGCAATTTGACAATATTTTATCATATCGGGATCAGTTTTCTTATTGTGATGGACAATACAGTAGTTCTTTAAAGTTTGTGAACCCTTTAAAATGTTCTATATATCTGCTTAAATATGACCTAAAACATCATCAGATTTTCACACAAATCCTAAAATTGGGTAAAGAGAATCTAGCTAAACATATGAAACACATTTTGCTGTACATTTGCCTCATACTAATATGTAATATTGGATAATTTTCCTCAATAAATAAATAACCAAGTACAGTGAACCTTGAGATATGAACAGCCCAACATACAAATTTTTTTAAGATATGAGCTGCGACTCTGTCCGTATTTTTATTTAAGATCGGAGTGAAATTCTGACATACGAGTGATTCGGGAAGCCGCCGCTAATTGGCGAGTTGGCGCACCAGTCCTGAATTCTCAGCACAACACCAGCTAGTGGTGAGAAGAAGAAGGAGAATGACATTGCTAGCTAGAAGTACAGCAAGAAATAATAGAAAAACATGAGCATGGTGTACGAATGATTTAACTGGCACGACTGCAATACATCTACAATTTGTACCATCTTTAAACAAAAGGATGCCATCAAAAGTTTTTGTGGTTTCATTTTAAGTAAAGAAAATGCAGTTTTAGTTTACATTTTAAATAAAGAAAGTGCAGTTTTAGTTTACATCTCTACAGTGCCTCCCTCCCTCCTCCTCTGCCATTCACCTGCGTTAGCCGCACTTGTTTGTCTCCAAGGTAAAAATACAGTACTAAATAATTTTTTTTCTTTTGTATCATATATTTTGTTAGGCATTGGTAAAGTATACACACATGTTTCTTAATTTAAAACATGTTTCATAATTTAGGATGGTTTTGTGATGTGTCACAGGGCTGGAATGGATTAAATCTATTTCAGTTATTTTAAATGGGAGAAATTTGTTTGATATATGAGTTGACTGACTTACGAGCTCGGTTACAGAACGAATGAAACTCATCGTAAACTCAAGGTACCACTGTATGTTTTTGTCTTGCGCGGCGCCTTGCTCTTTGTTGGTCAGCCACTCCTGGGGAGGGTAACAATCGTTGAGATGGTTTTGTAACCAGTCTGATGAGCACCAACAACTCTTTAACTGAGGTCCTCAGAAATCTCCTTTGTTCATGCCATGATACAATTCCACAAATATTTTGTGAAGAGCAGACTTTGTTAGATCCCTGTTCTTTAAATAAAACAGGGTGCCCAATCACACCTAATTGTCATCCCATTGTTTGAAAACACCTGACTTCACTTTGCAAATTAACTGCTAATCCTAGAGGCTCACATTGTTTAACTACGTTCTCATTATCTACTTTTAGGACTTGTGTGAAAATCTGATGTTGTTTTAGGTCATATTTATGCAGAGATATAGACAATTCTCCTCACAAACATTCAACAACTATGTGTATATATTTATATATGAGAACTCTATAATGATCCTTCATTTGCTTCAGCTGTCATGCATATGGGCTAATCCACAGTAAAGGCAAAAAATGCATGGTGTGATTTAAAACTCTCATTCATATTTCACTTCGTCTCTGATTTTGTATCTTATTTTCCAGGAATAATATATCATGACGCAATAAAATTAAATAAAAACATAAGTGTTTTGTTTTTTCTTTATCTAAATAAAAACTATTTCTTAAAGTCATTGAAATTGAGGCCAAAAAGTGTGACATGCCGAAGTGCTCATTTTCAAGTTGAAATTGTAATGTCATCTGAGCTGATTTTTGCTTCACATGAAAATAAAACATGAAGAGAAGGCAATAAAATTATGTCCCAAACACTTAACTTTTCCTGGAAATAAACACGTGACCATCTCCAATAATAAAATTAGCTGTAGCTAGTGGTGCTGATCATGATGGCAGAGAACCATAGGTGAGTTAAGTTCCGTCAATGTTGTATGGGAAAGTAACACCTGTTACGCCCGTTCATATCACACATAGCCAAGAACTGTCAATCGTAACGACTGTTTTATTTTTAAACTTTTTTACCTTTTTTATGTTTTCTCTGCAGCAACTGATCGTTGACAGTTTTATCATTTAACCAAAGAGAAATGTATTGTGAATGTCAATATAACATCCATTACATTATGAACTCCTGTGTCAATGTAACACCCACTACCCATCACATTTGTCCTTTTAATTTTCTTATGTACACCGTATTTTCATGCTTCTGCATATATTAGTTGTAGGAAGACAAAGTACTAGCTGTCTATTAGCAGGCTTTTGCTAAAATCTTGCTGGTAGTACTGATATTGGTTATTTTTAATGTCAATGTAACACCCGTTACAACCTTGACCCACCCAAAGATATATTTGAAAAAAGTATTTCAAGACTATGTATTATCTATTCTTTCATTTATTTCATTAATAAAGTAGTTACTCTTTGAACTAAAACCATATTTATTTATTTTTGTCAATTTCTAAAAAAATACATATGTCACACTTTTCGTCTCTTTACTGTGGATTAGCTCATATATAAACCCCACCCATGATGGAATTCTAGGTGAGTTGCAATCATGGGAAAGACAAAGGAGCTTCCAAAAAAGCTGAGAGAGGAGATTATTTCATCACCCCTAAAGTACCTTGGGTATAAGATTTCCAACAAATATATCCTCCCATTCCAACTGTAAAGCACAGAAGTGGATCGCTGATGTTTTGGGGATGTCAGCTACAAAGGCACAGGAAACTTGGTCAAAGTTGATGGAAGGATGAATGCGGCACATTATCAGCAAATATTGGAAGAAAATCTGCATTCATCAGCCCAGAAGCTGCGTATGGGACGCACCTGGATGTTCTAACATGACAACAATCCCAAGCACAAGGCCAAGTCGACCTCTTATTGGCTACAGCAGAACAGAGTGAAGGTTCTGGAGTGGCCATCTCAGTCTCCTGACCTCAATATCATTGAGCCACTCTGGGGAGATCTGAAGCGAGCAGTTCATGCAAGACAGGAATTTATGAACTGGAGGCTTTTGCCAAGAAGAATGGTCAGCTTTACCACCTGAGAAAATAAAGAACCTCATCGACAACTACCACAATAGAGTTCAAGCTGTCATTGATGTTAGAGGGGGAAATACTCGATATTAAGAACTGGGGTATGTAAACTTTTGATCAAGTTCATTTGGATGTTTGTTGTTGTGGTTATGATTTAAAAATAGAAAACACAGTTGTTTATCAATACATGGCTTCACCCAACCATTGACCATGACTGGAAAAAAACATTTTTGTGTTATCATTGATTTTCTCTGAAAAAAAGGCCAGGAAAGCAAAAATTCTGCAGGGGTATGTACACATTTGAGTGTGTGTGTGTGTGTGTGTGTGTGTGTGTGTGAGAGAGAGCAGGGCTGAATGCTGTATTATTTAGTGTTTATAATACTGCAAGCATACAAGCTTAGTGCAGGGATGACATATGCTACAGTTAAATGTTTTGTCTATTCAAGCAGTCTGTTTTAACATGTTAAGCATAAAAACAAAGACACTAGAGATCAGTTAATATTCCCAATGCGAAGCCATAGGTAACTAAGCTATTACCAGACGTGTGTCACAGCAACAAGCTAATTATCCCAGTTACCAATCAAAGTCAGCACAGTTCACAGGCAACACATTTTTATTGAACAAAATCACATAAATATGCAAATTGGAGTCAGTGTATTGATATCATATATTACCTTGTAGGGATGGTTGAATTGGTTTGTTAACCAAGCCACTTAGTTAAAAGAATCTGGGAAAAATTGCGTTCCTGATCCTGTGTTAAACCTTCATCCCATGAGATGTATGGCGAGGTTCAGCTTTATTGCCTCATACTCTCGCTCTGTTGCTGTTGCACCTTCTTTGTCCTTAGGCATGCGGTGATATTAAAAAGCATTTAAAGGGACTGCTGCTTACAGCTTGAAGTGCTGGGTCATGAAAAGCAAACAAGAGTTCACAAACACACACATGAACACATACGGGTGTTACACCAACTGTGTTTCTCCCTGAGGCACTCACAGTGCAGGGAGATTAACCTCCCCCGAGAGTGTCTCTTCACAAACAGCAGCACTGCAGATGCTTACTGTGAGGCTTCTGATCACCAATATTCCTTACACGCAACATGCTGAATGGCCAGGTTATATGGAATGTGATATACTGATGTCGGGATCAGAGTCAATGACAGTGAGACAGTTTAGCGTTTTGCTGCAGTGCAAAGGCTAGAAAAGGAAAGGCAGAATGCTTTGTAACGGGCCATGCAGCCAGGATAAAATTAGGTCTAGAGCAGTACAGTAAATCCAATGCTTTTTACCTTTAGGTATAAAAATGCATGTGTAGAAAAGGTTCAAATGGAAGACTGGATACGAGTGGGATGACACTTCAGAACCTTGCACCAACTGGCTGCCTGCCATGACAACACAAAAAGTTATGTAGTATTATACCACAGTTAGTTCCAAGCCTGCAATCTTACTGGCTGAGATTCTGTTTTGGTTCTGGGCGTGGTAATATTAACAATATCACTCTGACTATATTACTTCAACATATAAACACCATATAGCAACGACGGCATCCGTATCAAATCAGCAACATTATAATTATAGAAGTACAGTGGTACCTCAGATATGAGCTGCTCCTCAAGTTTTTTGAGATACGAGCTGCGGCTCGAGCTCAGTTCCAAGATACGAGCCGAGCTTCGGGACTCCACCGATAGTTAAGTAAAGGCAGCTGACGAGTTCATCACACGTTTCACTGTTACCAGACAAGCCGGGCCCCTTTAAAAACATGGCATTATGGAAAGTCTGTGTGTGTAGGAGTGATACTTTTTGAAGCCAGACACACTCTGCCTACAACCATGTTCAAAAGTTCGTGTTCAAAGAAAATGATCCTCTGTGGCCTCTGTACTACGTTTAGGAGATTCCTAAACGGGACGGAAAGTTAACAACTGACCTCATCGGACTTTCATAACAGCTGCGGAGATGAAGATGCCAGCACATAAGCCAATGAAGGACCGTCTCAGCATTACATTGTGCGCAAATGCTAGCCGTGACTGCACAGTCAAGCCACTACTTATTTACCATTCTGAAAATCCTCACACATTCAAAACGCACAGGATTTTGAAAGAAAAATTGCAGGTTATGGAGATTCAGGACTTTTCAAGAAAGTTAGTTTTTTTTTACAATTTACCTAATTTTGTGAATTCATTTAAGGTCCAGAAAGTGCAATTGAAGTTTTGTTTAAAGTGTAAGAAAGTGCTGTTTTAGTTTATCCGTACGTGTCTATGCTTCGTACTGTGCCGGTATCCCTCCCTCCCTCCTCAGCTGCTCTCCATTAGCTGTGCTCATCTGTCACCAAGGTAAGATTACGGCACAGTATTTTATACTTTTTTCTTTTATTTATTATTTTTAATTTATTTGATTTTGTTTCATCTGTGTATAATTGTCTTTTTCTTAATTAATAACATGTATTTTTTCATAACTGAGGATATTTTGGGGACTTGTCAGAGTGCTGGAACGGATTAAATCTATTTACTTTATTTTAAATGGGGAAAATTTGTTCGAGATACAAGCTGTTCTACTTATGAGCTCGGCTCTGAAATTAAACTCGTATCTCGAGGTACCACTGTAAAAGAAATTATTGAAGTTAAAAAGTCGAACAGTTTTGAAAACCTTTGTTTTGCTTTAAATTTGCAAGATGGAGATGAGCAGCCTGACAAGGATTTGGATGTACTGAAAAGAGAAACCGAAAGGCAGACATCCTGGGCTCTTAATGTGGTTACTTCTTTGGTTCCATCACCCCTGTTCTTTTTTATTTTCTTTACAAAGACCTTCTTTGCTGGTTTTTAATTCTCCATCTTTTATTAAACACAATCTGCAGGAGATCTGTTACGTCTAGCTCTTAACCCAACAAAGCTGCTGATGCTCTATAAATCCCCTTTTACTGAATGGTAATATTAATGTTAATAGCTTCATCTTCCAAATTTAGAATCTTCAGTCAAGTAACGGAATTTATAACAGGATCCTAGGCTTTCATTAACGCTGGGATCTCACTCCCATTTTCTTCTGTTGGTAGAATAGAGTGTATTAGTACCAACCTACTTTATTAATCAGACCAGTTTTTTTTGTTTTGTTTTTTTTTTTGGCGCTGAATGTGTATAAACTTTATTTTTAATTAAAAAGAAATATATTTAAAATTTTAATACCTGTATAAAAGTCGTTTCTTAGGAATAATGTTCCTTGCCTGAAGACCATAGTCTGATGTTGATGTTTTAAGAGCAGAGTGCTGATAGAATGGAACCATTTTACCTTACGAAATATTGATAAATCGTTTTTTCCTCGCTCTTTAACTTAAAATCTAACAGTAAATGATGATAATCGTGCCTCCTTGGCCTTAAGTTCACAGAAATACTTTAAATAAACAAACTGAATGAATACAATATTAAATTGTTGCAGTTTGGCACACAAATCAATCCCAGGCTCTTGTGTCCTTCATTTACTTGAAGAAGGGAGAGGGTTACCGTCCTCTGCAGACTGTATATGGTGGGGCTGGTAATTAAGAACAGCTTATGTGGAGTTGAGGCAGGAGAGCACCTCTGTGTGGAACTAGGATGAAGAAACATCACAGCATGAGCTGCACCGGGCACTGGAACACAAGCTTGGAGAGAAAGTGTAGTTGGCTATTGTTAAGCGTACAAAATCTATCAGCAGAAGAACCATTGAGTGCAGCATGACATTCTGGGAACAGTAACTATAACAGCATAGCTAAAGGGTTTTTAAACGTGAAGAACCAGAGGGAAACACGGCCAAGAGGGATTACATGAGACATCAGCAACCCACCTCCACAGCAACCAACAAACCTGTGACTGCATAAGGGAGACAGCACCCAACATCCCAGATCACCACAAGTCTCATTGATCATGATCCCCCTGGCTCTCCCCTTAACCTAGCATGAGGATGCACAACTTGGTATCAAAAGGACCGAATCCCAGGACAGCCAGACATCAAACCAAGCACTCCTGATCAATGACCAAGGCATGTCAAGTCAGAAAGGGCATACGTGACCCCAGATTCCAGATCCAGGGTTCCAAGTCACACATCTCAGTCTAAGTCTAATCAAAAGCCTGAGTAAATAAGTATGATTTTAGCCTAGACTTAAAAATTGGGAGACTGTCTGAATTGCGAACGAATGGTGGGAGTTTTTTCCATAGCTGGGGGGCCAAATAGGAGAAAGCCTTTCTCCCTGCTGTAGTTTTTTTTTTTTAATTCTAGGAATTAGAAGTCCTGTACTTTGTGAATGAAGTAGACGTTGGTTAGACTCGTGAGTTCACTCAGATACAGAGGGGCCAGGCCAAGTAAAGCTTTGTGTTACTAGAAGTATTTTGTAATTGATGAGGAATCTTCACTGGTAACCAGTGTAATGACGACAGCGCAGGACTGATATGATCGAAACTTCTGGATCTAGTTAGCACTCGAGCTGCTGCATTCTGAACTAATTGAAGTTTAGTTATAGATTTACTAGAGCATCCAGCGAGTAATATGTTACAGTAATCTAACCTTGAGGTTATAAATGCATGAACCAGTTTCTCAACATCAACGAAAGAGAGTATGGTTCTAACTTTAGCAATATTACACAGATGAAAGAAGGCAATTTTAGTGAAGTTGCTAATGTGTGCATCAAATGAGAGTAATAAGTTTTTTAAAGATGTACTGGATGTTACCGATCCATCTAGGTTTAGGATAGATGTGGCCAACCTCTTTCTCATAGCTTTGGGTCCAACTATTACAATGTCAGTTTTATCTGAGTTGAGTAAAAGAAAATGACATGGCGTCCAATCTTTAATTTCCTTTACACAATCCTCGATTTTGATTGTGAGGACAATGTTTGGTTTGGCAGAAATGTATAATTGTGTATCTTCTGCATATCAGTGGGGACTGATGTCATGTTTACGAATAATTGAGCCCCCGTGGAACAACATACTTTATTTTTGAGAGCCCAATTGGTGATGTGTAACCTCTTTTAACCATTTTATTATCCATTATTTCTCATGTGGTAGGTTCAGTAGGATAACGCTTATTTTTGGTTGACCGTATGTCTTTTGCTACTTTTTGTTTCTTTAAAATTGCTGATGTTTAAAATCAGCTGTGAAAATAACACGTCTTACTTGGTACCTGCTTACCCCCCACAAACTAGTAATAGGTCTTGTTCCAGGTAATTGCTGGAGCAGTCTACCTGGTGTTTCAACTGTAGCTTGCGATCCTATGAAACCATAAATTACCTCTGAATCGCCAGGTAAATGTGCATATGTGAGAGGGACTGAACGATGCTTTGGAAAGCGCTGCTTCTGCAGAACTCCGAAGTGGTGAATAGAATTACAGATGGAGTACATATGATTTGCGTAGTAGACTTTGCAAAACTCTCTTGTTATATGTATTTGGTGTAAATCATTTGAGAGGAGCAGAGTGACTCAGGCTAGAGCTTGGTAAGCCAAAGTAAGCACTGTGTTGATATGCATGTATCTGCTTATGTTTATGGATAGTGTAATGTTAGAGAAGCACTTGAGAGAAAAATGTAAAAGAACCAAACAAATGAGCATCTTGAGATGACACGGGCTGTGTGGTCTGATTTGAAATAGTGTTTTCTATCTTGTCTGGCTTAAGTTAACAGAAGGTATAGGAGTGTAGGTGGATTCTGTTATTTGCCTTGCATACATTTCTGGAGACGTTTATTCCCTTTACCTCAAATTTACTTCCGGTCTTGTCGTTCCATTTTTTGTGTACGTGTGCTCCAACACATTCTCTTTCTCCCCTGTCTCTACTTCATTGTCACCTTTTGAACTCATCTGGATTGAATTTTGCAGTGCAGGACTGAACACTTTAAGCTAATCAGAATACTGTCAGCCACTAAAACCTGCTGCTCTGAAAACCACAGTATTTGTATTAGGATTGACTTTGGAAATATTCCTTTCCTGTAAATGCAGCAGTTCTAATAATATAGGATAGTTCTGTCAAAAAATATCTTATTTATTGCAGGCTGATCACTACCTCTTTAGATGTTTAGTTCTCTCAGCTGCTTTTCATACCACTCAATACATGCAGGGTTATGGGGGCTGGGAACTAAGGCCAACACAGGGTGCAAGGCGGGGATCAACTCCAGACAAGGTACCAACATTCAGGGAGAACATTCTCACACATACACACTCATTCACAATGGGACATTAAAGAAGCCAGGAGGACACCTGTTCAGACATTGGGACAACATGCAAAATCCACAGAATGGGATTTAGCTACAGGTCTCTGAAGCTGTGAGGTGACAGTGCTAACCACTACTTCACCGTACCAACCAGATAGTAAATTGTATTTCTGTTTTGTGTTTACTTTTGGCATCAAAAGATTTGGAATCAAAAGGTATCAAAAAACTGTGCTGTAATTACATATATGTATCCTTGAGTTTAAAGGCCAAATTAAGTATTATGCTTCATGTGGTGGAATAATAACAACTAGAGAGGTGCATTTCCTGCAGAAAATGTGAGTGTGATTGCCACGATGCAAGTGCCGGGTCAGGGTGCCCCCTGGTCCATGCATGCCGATTTTCATGTTTCTAGCTCAAAAAGTTTCAGAGTTACGGCCATCTGAATTTGGCTGTAATGTTAAGTCAATGGGAAATTTTTTTCACATTTTCGCGAATAGCGCGCAAATGCGAAATGCAATTTCTTATCTGGATAGAAGCGACCGGCTCCTGAGAATTCTGCACGTTTCACTGTTTGTCGCGTGTCGATATCTCGAAAACTACGGGCGAAATTGAGCATGAAAAAACAGCCAAATAACATTGTGCTCAATGGGTATATATAGCCGGAAATTGTGGGCGTGGTAAAAAGTGACCAGAGTGCCCGATCACACCGTGACGTCAAGTGCTGGGTCAGGGTTCCCCACGGTCCAAGCATGCCGAATTTCATGTTTCTAGCTCAAAAATTGTCAGAGTTACGGCCATCCAAAGTTGGCCATAATGTTAAGTCAATGGGAAAATTTTCTCACGTTTTCGTACGTAGCGTGCGAATGCGACATGCAATTTCTTATCTGTATACAAGCAACCGTCTCCTGAGAATTCTGCACGTTTCGGTGTTTGTCCCGTCTCGATATCTCGAAAACTGCAGGCGAAATAGCGCGCCGAAAAACGGCTGAATAATAATAATAAGTAGATAGATGACCTTACAGGCAATCACACTAATAACTTGTGATTCTTCAATCCTAAATGATACACCTGCAATGGTGTATGGTTATCAGAGCTCTGTGTATGCATGCAAGCTTTTTTTTGGCAAGATGTCCATGTGATGGCAGGTGGCTTTTGAATCATTTGATCACAGATCTGTGTCGCTGTAGCACACATCACATCCTCACACCACAGAGATAATATAGTGGATTAGTTTGGAAACTCCCATCAAATGTCAAATTTTGCAAATATTGGCTACCGATACTCATTGTTGCATGTATCCATCCAAAAAAGTTTTGCTTTTGGTGTCTAGTGGTTTTTAAAAATGCCGCTCTGTAGCCAAGCGGTAATTCACCATGTCACTTTTGAATTAGCACAGTGTATTAACTATATCAAGCTCCATGTGCTATTTTTAACCATCCCTTCATCCACTTTATCACAAGTACTCATCTTTTCAAGTCTTTATGCTTTGGATCTGAGCATGTGTTGTCTATTCAGGATGTGTTCTAGTCTGAATTGATTAGGAAGTAAACATTTGATGCTATCTCAAGAACGAGTGCAACAAGTGTCTTTCCAATATAAGCACATACCCTGAGACATGGCTTCACATGCTATCTTGTTTACAATCTCACACACTTGCTCACTCTCCACAATAATCCCTGTTGTGCAGCCTCATGTTCGCCTGCAGTGCATTGGTCCAACCTGGGGACGCTGCTGCCTTACCAGTGGGTCCTTGAAGCAAGCAAACATGCACCATAACTCAGAACTCCTCTGGAAATCACCCAGAGGAGCCGTGTGTGTGTGAACACAAACATCTCATACACCTCTGACATTACACTTTATCCAGCCAGCCCCCTAGCACAAAATAAGGAACATAAAGCTGCAGAGAATTCAAAGTACAGTGTCCCCTCTCTACTTTGCAGTTTGTTTATTGCGGATTCGCTGTTTCGCGGATTTTCAAAAAAATATTAAAGTAAAATATTTATCATGGTATTTTTGCTGTTTCACAGGGTTTTGCGTTACTCCGATTAAAGTATTTTTGCACATGCGCAGTACGTATTATACAGTGTAAATAATAACCTAAAATGTTTATTCATTTGGGTTAATTAACTAATTTATATTTAAGTTATCTACTGCTCAAAAAAATAAAAGGAACACAAAGTAAATCAGACTTCACGTGGAGGCCAGACGCAATACTGAGCCTCATTTTGACTTGTTTTAAGGACATTACATCAAAGTTGGATCAGCCTGTAGTGTGTTTTTCC
>JAVSBU010158605.1:0-12582 GCA_033118015.1 Loricariichthys derbyi
TCAAAAATCTGTCAAAATGTTTTAGAATGGCTTTGGTAAGCAACAAAGCCAAAGTGCTTGTTCTAGGAGCATTATGGCAACCACAGTCAGAGTGTTTATGAAAGATGACTAGTAAGCTCAAACCTCCACTACTCCCAAATACAATCATGATACATGTTTGTAAACACTATAACAGCCCATATTAAAAATCACCGTTCCAATAAATTGTTCTGTTTATTTTGCAAAAGATGGGCTATGCCAACCCGGATCAGGCTGCAGGAGGGATCCACACTCGTCTCTTCAGCAGGGCCTTCATTGTGGACGACGGGAGCAAGAGGGTGGTGTTCGTGAGTGCGGATATAGGCATGGTATCGCAAAGACTGAGACTGGAGGTAATTCGAAGGTGTGAGGAAACATCGTTTCCCAGCTCAACTGGTTTGTATCTCACCATGATGTGGCTTTCCTAGGTACTCGGAGCTCTAAAAGAGAAGTATGCCGACCTTTACCGGCCAGACAATGTGATTTTAAGTGGCATCCACACACACTCTGGTCCGGCTGGGTACTTCCAGTATACAGTCTTTATAATCACCAGTAAAGGCTACATCAAACCATCTATCCAGGCTCTTGTAAATGGAATTGTGGAGGTGATTATCGTTCTTGTGTGTCCTTGTTTTTTTGTTGCCGTGTATGCTGATTAGTCTAATCAAAACCATTAACTGTTATCAATACGTAGAGTAATATGTACTGATTACTTGATTCTTATACAACGCCCATAATCTCCTTCATCAGAGCATTGACGTGGCTCATCAAAATTTGAAGCCAGGAAGAATCTTTGTGAACAACGGCCAGCTTGTGGATAGTAACTTCAACAGGAGTCCCCATTCATACCTGAATAACCCTGAGGAAGAAAGAAACAGGTATCGGTTGCATTATAGAATTTATTTAGTACACCTACCTATGTGCAGTCACACTGGGCTGTTGCATGGGGGCACCACTAGTCAGCATCGTACGAGGTGAGCAGATCACCTAATCTGGATTTAGACCCCTAGTCAGCATCATGAGACATGAGCAGATCCACTGTTCTCATGGAGGACTGAGTCTCAAGAACCTGTCCCTCTCAAAAAGGACGGTCATCCAGTGAATTCCCATACAGACGGGAAACTGTGTGGTTTTGTTTTGTGTCACCCTTAAGCATACATGGTTTTGTTCCATCCAAAGAATGAACCTAACAGTGAAAGTAACAGAAACACAAATCCTTAATTGACAGACACCACCTCACCAGATGCACGTTTGTTAATTCCAAGTTGGTCTGCTGAAGTAATTAAACCCAGATTGGTAGCTGCATTGGTAAGACCAGTGGTTGGTTCCAGGCAGTGTTTGCTGGAGTTTGGTCTCCTGGCTTTGTTAAGTCTAGATAGCTGGCATTGCATAGTACAGTAGTTGGCTCCAGACTGCATGTCTTGGAGGTTGGTCTCCTGGCACATGTAAGTCTAGATGTTGGTAACTGGCATTGGAAAGTGCAATAATTGGTTCCACAATGCATGTCTGGGAGGCTGGTCTCTTGGCATGCATAAATCTAGATGTTGGTAGCTGGCATTGGAAAGTCCAGTGGTTGCCTCCACATGGTGTTTATTGGAGGTTGGTCTCCTGGAATCGTTAAGTCTGGATATTGGTAGTTGACATTGCAAAATCCATTGTTTGGCTCCAGAATGCATGTCTGGGAGGTTGGTCCCCTGGCACATGTAAGACTAGATGTTGGAAGCTGGCATTGGAAAGTCCAGTAATGGGCTCCACATGGTGTGTACTGGAGGTTGGTTTTCTGCCATTGTTAAATCTAGATATTGGTAGCTGGCATTACAAAATCCATTGTTTGGCTCCAGAATGCATGTCTGGAAGGTTGGTCTCCTGGCATTGTTAAGTCTAGATGTTGGTAGCTGGCATCTTAAGTCCAGTGGTTGTCTTCAAATGGTGTTTCCTGGATGTTGGTGAAACAATAAGCCCAAGTCTGTGCAAGATACCTTCTTTCAGACAAATAATTCTTGAAAGTTACCAAAGGCATCTGTGCTCCTCAGGATGATGACTGGGTCAGTTTATCGTATGACAAATTAAAGGGAATACCCCTCGTTACAATATCTGGTTAGTGGTGATCCTACAGTAATGCCTTTCTTTTGATGCTAACAGCAAAAGGTACACTGCACTATACAATGGTATACTTACAAAACTTACCTGTTCTAACTGACTGATCGTATATATAAAGGGTGTACCTTATAAAATAGCTCTGTGTCATATGCTTTACTGTTGCTGAGCTATGGGTGAATTATGGTTTTATCTCATCCAGATATGAAACCAATACAGATAAGCAGGTTGTGTCACTGAAGTTCACAGATCTGTATGGAGAAGCAATAGGAGCCTTGAGGTATGCTTACTATGAGGATGTATTTCATTCAAACTTACATTTGAAACACAGATATTCTGTTTGTGATCTCAAAACTGCAACGTTTGGAGATGAAATCTAGCTCTCTCTCATATCTTCTCAGCTTTTTCGCTGTCCATCCAGTCAGTATGAATAGCACAAACCTCATGATAAGTTCAGACAACCTTGGCTACGCCTCCTATCTGTTTGAGCAGGAGAAGAACGTCGGTTTCATGCCTGGGAAAGTAAGATGATTTATTTATTCATAAGCATTTGATCATGTTTGTAATCTTATTCAAATTCACTGAGGTGTAGCAAAACAAATACCTAACAGGTGTGCATATTTAGGGACCATTTGTAGCGGCATTCACCACTGCTAACAGTGGGGACGCGTCTCCCAACATTCGTGGCCCATATTGCCTGAACACCGGAGAGAAGTGTGATTATCTCAACAGCTCTTGTCCCATTGGTGGGGTAAGTTACATATGGCCATATTTACTCCATGATTAACTCCAGATTTTCCCTTTTGTATGAGGAAGGTATCAGTATGTTTAAATAACGTCATCGGAAAAAATTAATCACCTTGCTTGTTTAAGGTAGTAGTAACTTTAGGTTCCTGCAGATGGCATTGTATAAGGATGATCATGCTATAAATACCTGCACTGTATCTTGAGTGTCAAGATTCATAGATTCATAAGAGATGTGGTGAATGTCTTGTTTTATATGAAGAAAATGGTTTGCATAGAAGAAGTTAATTATGGGCAATAATGAGTGATTTGGGTTTACCAAAGGCCATAGTGTGAAGGAAGTGGCTGAATTTGCAGGTATATTGAGGCATATGGTCTTACGGGTCAGTATGGGTCTATGAATAAAAATAATTTTGATTCCAGGCAAAAATTGCTTCTAGAAGTCCATGCATGCGAGTCCTCAAATGTACCGTATTTTCACGACTATAAGGTGCACTGCATTATAAAGCGCAGCATCAGTGAATGGATCTAATTCCATATAAAAGGCGCACCGGATTATAAGGTGCATTCAGAGAAACAAAATAGTCAAATAAGTCGAACTTTAATCAGTTCATTCACTTTAACTCTAAACATTGTTCAGTTGCAAGATAAAGTAAAAAAAAAACCCAATACACTCACTTTTTCAGTTCATTCTCCTTCATAAATCCATTAACTCCGTTATCCTCAGTGTCTGATGTAAATAGTGGAGCGATTTCAGCAGCAAGCATGTACAAATCTCTCTTATTAACTGAGTCTCATTGCTATAACTTAGCTGTTTAGTGATGATTCAGTCCTTCGTGAAAGTTTGAATAGAGACTGTAGAGAGACTTCTACCTGCTGTACTCTGTTCAATAACATCCTCTAACTGTGGCCATCACATTTGGTTCTCTCTGAAACTCATAGCGTTTGGTCCTGTGTAGTCTTGGTGTTTGGCCCAAATCATCTTTATGCTTTCTCCATTTCCACACCATTGATTAATTAATGTTGAAATTTCTCACAGCTGCTCTATTTCCATGTTATATTATGCAAGTCTGTTATTGGACGTCATTTTGATAACAAACACCCTGACTATGGTTATCGTAATGCTCCTAGAACAAGCACTTCGGCTTTGTTGCTTACCAAAACCATTCTAAAACATTTTGACAGATTTTTCATCGCATGTGTTGTGTTATACTGCCATCTAGAGGTGCATCACAGCAGTGCTTCTAATTAATATCATTTGACAGCACAACCAGAATCCATACATAAGGCGCATCGGATTATAAGGCGCACTGTTGATTTTTGATCAAATTTAAGGATTTAAAGTGCGCCTTGTAGTCGTGAAAATAGGGTACCTTCAGATAGTCACCCATTTAATGACAAAGATTTATTGTGCTGACTTCTGAAATCACATTACAAATCTGCTGTCTTCAAAGTTCATGCTGGTTTAAGTTTGCTATAAATGGACCATGTAGAAAAAAAGAGTTATAGCAATTGTAACTGTATATAGTGGGATTTATAAAGTATATTTATTTTTACTGTTTTATAATTGCATTAATATTGCATTCAATATTAAACCCTTAAAATACAACGTTTTCAATTTTTTTTAATTATTTTTTTAATCCATTCTGGTGATATGCATTACTGTGCAAAAGTCTTAGACCGCCAATAGATTTGCTGTTTTAGAAATGTTAAAATGACCACGTATTACATATTGACCCAAAAAGTTCAAACCTGGATTTGTCCCTCTTTTTCACAGATCTTCATTCCTGTCTATGAGCTTTAGTGTTTCTTTTTTACCCTTTTCCCTTTCCAAAAAAAAAAGTGTTTTTTATAATTTGTGCTGATATCCTTCCAAAACGACCATTCCGGTTTAAGCTTCTTCAGACTGTATAGGAAAAACTTATATGTTAGAGACTCGATTCCAAACTTGGACTCGTATTCTAGAGACTTGAAACTGGACTTTGCACAGTAGAGACTCAAATATTGACTTGGACTCGTGTTCTAGAGACACACGAATGGACATGCATTTGAAAGTCTTAACACTGGACTTGATAGGTTACAGACCCTGTTTCTCAGAGATTAAGGAGTATGTATTAATAATATGCAATCATGTACCAAAAGAACATTCAGATCTTTTATTGCTGCTGTTTTTCTTCTTCCTGAACCTGTTCACAGACTTCAATGTGTGTCGCATTTGGACCGGGTGATGATATGTTTGAAAGCACCAGGATTATTGGAGAGAATGTCTACAATAGGGCAAAGGTATTTTGAAAAGCCTAGATAATTTCTTGTAGTGTTTAATTTGGCATTTTAATGTCTGTAACACAACGTGTTGATGTGCAGGAGCTCTATGAAAGTGCTCAGCAGGAGCTACATGGGAGTGTCCATGCTGCACATCAGTGGGTCAACATGACGGATGTAACTGTTCAATTTAACTCAACTCACAGTGTGAGTATGAGATTTAATCATTTACAGTGTTGTTGTTTTGAATCCTTTTATTGTTTAAGAATACGCAATGTGGACATTTCAGGTTTGTGATGGGCTTTGTTAATGATCTGATTAGCACAGCAGCAATTTGGCACAATTGGCCAAGTATGAGGGGAGGGAGGGGGAGTGGATGGGGGATCATCTGAACTGCAACAGAAAAACTGCTTTTTTTTTTTTTTTTTTAATAACGGAAGCATGTTCCTATTTATATTTTACCTTTTGTGTTTGTATGAGGTTTATAAAAAGTGGACTCGGTTCATGATGTGTTTAAAGTTATGCTGGTTTGTTGGAATGCATCCCTATCGTAAATCAGGGACCTGTATAATACTACTCCATTAATTATCAGGGTCTGGAATGAATTCATTCCATTTATATTATTCCTTTATCGTACCAATTCTTCATATCTTACATAAAGTAATATGAGATGTACTGCATTCTATCACTACCAGGCTAAGACATGTAAACCTGCACTTGGTCACAGCTTTGCTGCTGGAACAATAGACGGTGGAGGAGGCCTCAACTTCACACAAGGTATGTAAGGCTCTTGCCTTTCATACATTACAATTTGCATTCCAAAACCTAAATTCACAGACCCGTATCCCTTGTGTGAAGTACTTTTTGCCACATAGAATCAAAGAGCAAATGAGACTTCTCTCTAGGCACCCTGCCATACAGGCCATCTTGGTGTAAAGCTTGTGAGATTGTTGCCACATGCCCAGCCATAACAACTTCCCGAGAACCAAGCACTCTTGATCATTGCGGCTTAATCAGTTCAAAGATCAAGTAATAATTTTTATACCCTGCTTACAATGTGTAGAAAGGTCATACCATGTCCATAAACCTGTTATGTGCAGGGGCAGTCGAGGGGGATCCGTTCTGGGATGGTATTAGGGATGCCTTACTGAGCCCTCCCTCCAAAGAGATCCAGGACTGCCACAAACCCAAACCCATTCTCTTGCAAACAGGAGAGGTGAGTACACACCCTAATTTATAAACGATTTGTGGTATCTTGTAAAAGTGCTGAACAATATGCTGTCGTGTTACATTTACAGTTGACATGGCCCCTCCCATGGCACCCGGACATAGTGGACGTGCAGATGATTACCATCGGATCACTGGGCATAGTCGCAGTCCCAGGAGAAGTGACGTAAGTGGAGCAAGACATAGAGGTCACGTTGTACATTGCACTGTCTAGGTCTTAATACGAGTTTTTCATATTTTTCTAGCACAATGTCTGGAAGAAGGATCAGAGAGGCTGTCAGACAGGTAAGATTAAGCCTGCACAGTTTACACTTAAATTCAGGGATTAGTCACTATTACCGGTAATTTGTTCTACTGTATTGGCAGCTATTATGTGGGCTTATTATGGATCATAAGCTTTATTTTTTTATGGTTTATTTCTGTTTTTTTGCTCAGATTTTGTGTGGACTTGTTCAATGTCAAGAGAAAATGCAGTGTAGAGCACAAAATGTATTAACAGAAATATTTGTACCAGTGAGTGCTGTCTGATACTCTGGTAGCAATAACTATAACAGCATAGCGAAAAGAATCAGAGGGAAACACAGCCAAGAGGGATCACATGACACATCAGCAACCCACTTCCCCACCAACCAACAAACCTGTATGACTGCATAAGAGATCCTGTGTACTGGTGTGGTGCCATGTAACATCTGCAACAGGAAACAGGAAATTGACTGAAATGAACGTTAACCGGAGTCATACTGAAAACAAAAATGAAAGGAACAATTTTTTCTGTCACAAGCCTGCGATTCTCTTTTCTGTCAGCAGATGTTGCAAGGGTTTTCTGTCATTCAGACATGAATGAGATGTATGACAGATTTTTATTTCTGATTATCATTCTCAGGACCTCAAACTTTGAAGTGAATGGACGTTATAATTATCGACTGAATGGAACTGAAAGGAATAAATAAGAAATGCTAGTTATTGTTGTTATGTCGGGTCTGACTGTGTTTAAATTTATTTTTCATCCATCTAGTTTTGCTTGAATTAAGAGAGACAATGTCTGTATTTTAACAATGCATTAGATGGTTAAGGGAGATACATTAGGAAAAAGTTTCTGAACCCTTTGTGATAATTTTACTGGATTTTTCCATTGGTTTAGTCATGACGTTGTCTGATCATTTAAGTCACAGTTACTATAATTGTTAGATATAAACCACTTAAATACCAGGTCCAATACCTTGTTATAGTCAAAACTAAATACATACCTTGATAGCAATGGACTATGGACCAGAAGGTCCAGGGTTCAAATCCCACCTCTGCCAAGCTGCCACTGTTGGGTCCATGAGCAAGACCCACAATTGCTTAGATTGTAAAATTGAATCAATTGTAAGTCGGTATGGAAAAGTTATGTACCATGTAGATTAATTTTAGAGTTATTTTTGTTTTGAGTTGTTTAGTCTTTGTTGGAAAGTTTTGTGGTTGGTGTGTAGTGTATTAATAACCAATTTCCCTTTGTCTTATCTTCACTACTTTAGGAACTCATCGCAAGCAGTGAATTTGCCAACCCTGAAGTTGTGGTCACCGGTCTGTGCAACACTTACACGCACTACATAACAACCTTCGAAGAGTATCAGGTATAATATCTCATCAGTTTTTTAATGAAAGTCCTGTTTAACCTTGCTGGCTTTGAGGACGATTCCAATGGATATTATGTTGCTTGATTCACATAATAGTAGTCTTACAGAATCGTGTAGTTGAATAAAACTATATTTAACCAATTTGTGATTGAAATTTAGGCTTTTAAGTATCTAGTCGACGTTATCGGAGGTGTCGTTCATTTACAGGTGCAGCGGTACGAAGGCGCTTCCACTATCTACGGGCCTCACACGCTCTCAGCCTACATTAAGCACTATCGAGGCCTAGCGAAAGCCATCGCCGAGGCAAGGAACTATACAAACAATACGCTGTTTTTACCAGAATATTTGGGTGATGACTTTCACTCGTCTTATTCTATGGACTGCTTTTGTCTTAAACAGGGTAAGACTGGAGAACTGGAGAAAGGCCCAGAGCCTCCATTCTTCAATAGCAATCTACTTATCTCTCTGGTTCCACCTCCGCCTGTGGATAAAACGCCGGCTAACACCACCTTCGGCGATGTTCTAGAGCAAGTCAGTCCTCGTTATGTACGGGTGAGTCAAATAGCTTCTTTGAAGGAACATAAAAATCTGATTTGCACATTTGACCCCCACTATCTAAAGGCTAATTGTTGCAGGTAATAGAGTACTAGGCCTATATCTCTCTGTTGAAATACTGAATGTATTCTGTTCTCTCACAGTGTGTTTCTTCTAGCCAGATTTACACAAGGTGTTTAATTAATTATTATACTTGAAGTATAAAAGGTACACGCTACTAAATGTACTTAAAGTGAAAGTATGTCCTTAAAAATCTTTGAAACCCATTTTTTTTGTAACAGGATGTCTTTTGAGTGTAAGGCCAGACTATTTTTATTGCTTGTTTTGCGGATCCACCGACGATCATATTTCAAGGAAGAAGAAGAAAATTTTTTTTTTGTATTTCTCGGATCTGCCGCAGCACCAATGGTTGAAATTCGGAAAAAAATAAAATTTTATTTTTTATTTATTTCCACCCTCTGATGGAGAGCCAACCATTTTCTTCTGTTCATTTTATTTTTTTTCCCACCCTCCTGCATGTGTGCGAGTTTTTCTCGCTGGGTTAACGCAATAGCATTGAGTCCGATTGCTAGATTGTTCTAAATATCCTTCCTTATACTGATTCCACACCGCCCTCGAGAAATTGAAAAATGCTGACAAATAAAGATTTATTTTTAGTTTTTTTCCTCCCTCCTCAGTAGATTCTTAAGCAGGGACATCTGAGGAACAAGCAATAAAAAAAAGTCTGGCCTAAGGGATCCTACACATTTATGACACTGAGAGTAAATAATGATTTGTACTACAACTATGTGAATTACTGCAAAAATCATACAAATTATCTTTAGCTAGCAGTAAAAAAAACCATACAAAATACTTTGTCAATATAATATCTCAGTATTCAATAATGCAGCAAATCAATATATTTAACCCAAAAACTAATCATCATCGATACTTTAAAACACTTGTTTTTGTCAAACAAACAGCACCTTTATCATTTTTAGAGTTCTTGTTTTAAACACGCCATTACGCTAATTGAAAATTCTTAGACAAAACCTTAAAAATATAATTTTTTTAAACATACCTCTTCTAGTCATTACAGGAATCGAATTCACGGTCCCAGGAACAGAAAAACCTCTACTGTCTGATTTAATCCAAACTGTAAACTGTATACAGTTATTTCTGGGGAGAAAGATGCATTATGCTGAAAGTTTTTTCCACAACAAAACCGGTACATGGGTTGTTGTACATACATGCATCATGGGGAAACAAGGTAATTTGACTCTAACGAGCCTTTTACGTATATGCACTCTGATTGCATTTTGGTGTTAATGAGCTGTGTTTTTTATTGCATAATCCTTGGCTCTTTATAATAGCAGCCCCAAGTGCAATGGTTGCAGTGCCGGCCTTATTAACTCTGGTGATTTAATTACTGTTTTCATCTGAAGTAACATGGATATAAATAGTAAGCATACACTTATGAATGCTAATATCAGCATTTTCATGCCACTCTATTTTTCTTGTATTTGTAAGTATCTTGTAGTGTATTACTTCACCAAGGTTGTATATAATAATATATATTTTCATATGTAGCTAATAAAATAGAGATATAGTGAATGTTTCCACCTGGGTATGGGATGGGGGTGACCCACGGTGTTGTAAAGTACAGTGAGCGGTCTAACTTGCCGGAATACTAACAGCTGGTTCAGATTTCCGCTCGTCACTGTCTTTCATTGTTTGCATGACATTGATGCTTGTTCTTTTTGTGTGGTATGATAGACTGACACTAAAAAAAGTTATGTTAAAAAGATTGTGGCATGTGACTCCGCATTCGAACTGCAAATGTTTTTGTGCAACACACACAGATACACGAGGCTGAGAGAGGGAAATAGAGAGAGCAAACATTAAGGTCTCCTGTGCCACTATATTAAGCTGACATCACTAAAACATTCCCTCATAGGAAATAATGGGTAAAATCTGAAGTTTAATATTTTTGATTCATTTCCAGGAATGAGGGAACATTTGGAGAATGGGATTTGACTGTACAATAAAAGTGTAGCCTTGTTACTAATATAACAAGATTTGTTTTCTTCGTGCAGGGAGAAGTTGCATCAGTCACTTTTGTAGCTGGAAACCCCAGAAACTCGGGAGACATTGTAAGCTGAACGATAATATAAAAGCTGCTTTTGCTTTCATTGATTTGACTGCTTTACAGTCCCTAACCTATCTTTTCTTATATCAGAGAGACAAGACCTTTGTCACAGTTGAGAGGTTTCACAACCAAACCGGTACATGGGTCGTCGTACATACAGATGCATCATGGGAAACGAGGTAATATGGTTTTAACCAGCCTTTTATGTAATATGCACTTTAATTACATTTTTGTGTTAATGAGCTATGTTTGTTTATTGCATAACCCTTGGCTCTTTATAATAGCAGCCACCAAGTACTTGTGTTTGCAGTGCTTGAGGCTCATGTGTGTTTATAAAACTGAAGCAGGCCTTATCACGAGTAGTTATTTCTCTAGTAAAATTGATTACCTACTGTTTTCATTTGAAATAACATGGTATCGAAGAAATTTTTCCAAGCGTACACTTATGAATGCTAATATCAGCATTTTTATGCCAGTGTATTTTTCTTGTATTTGTAATTATCTGGCAGTATATCACCCCATGAATCTATATTTTTATATTATATATGAATATATATATTTCATATGTAGCTAATAAATTAGAGATATAGTGAATAGCGACCTGGGTAGGGGATGTGGGGTGACCCATGGTTTTGTAAAGCACAGTGAGCGGTCTGTCTTGCAGGAATACTAACAGCTGCTTCAGATTGGTGCACAACAACCCTTATTGTGTTTCTGAATGTGGATCTCACCAGAGGCTTTCTATTCTCAGGGGTTGGGTCTGTGTTACATATGGCATAATTAGAGTTGGACCCATGTTACATTGTGGTTAAGGTTCTAGACTACTATTGGTATTCATTTCAGTTTGATGAACCCTGATAACCCTGGCTTCGACCAATAGTGCTTCTGCTTTTTCCCCCGGGTGACCTGAAAGGGTTAGGATTTGTGTTGCAGTAGTGTAGATCCATTATTTAGTAGAATTTAATTGTAGCCACGTGTAAGCACAACATTATGAAATTCTACCTAAGCATGAAGCCTTCTGGTATGCATCAGACAGGAGGTTTGCACTAAAAAAAATGAAGGGGTGTCAAAGTTAAGGCATTAATTATTAGCTAGTGAAAATATTTTAGCTGAGATGCATTTAAGTCACTTTTAATATATTTGAAATTTAATACTGTTAATCGCATTTTTTGCTACTTGACCCGGTTACGGGCTGTATCTGAAACAGTTCCCTGTTTACTATATTCTACCTACTATATAGAGCAGTATTCCCTTATAGGGAACAGATTTGGTGAGGTCGTCCAAACTATTTTGGACACACTCTCCCAAACTTTGCTTATTCCTGTGTGATAGCAGATTTCCATCACAATAAAACACTATGGCTTTTTGTTTTTGTTAATTTGGATTTATTTAACGTCACATTTGACATTAATGGGCCATAAATGAGCCCTGTTAATTTATTTTATATTTTAATTCTATAATTTTTAATATAATCTCGGATTGTTTCATTAATATCAAATTTACACTTAAAAGAAGGTCAATAACTAAAAAATATTTATTTTTTGCCTATCTTCATATTTTCCTTTAAATGAGTACACCCCGCGTTCGACAGAAAAATGGTTTGATCCTACACTGCGGCCGATGCACAGCAGCGGGAATTTTTTTTAAAAGAGAGGAACATCTTAGAGGTGAAAGAACATATATGAAGAGTTTTTTAATCGCGATTAATCGCATTGTTAGATGCAAAATTAAAAAATGCATTCAAATGTTGTGTTCAGTGCACTTTTATTAAAGATACTGCTATATAAACAACAGCTGCAGTTTAACATGTTGTTTGCAAACACTTACAAATTAATAAGGTGCTTTAAAAAGTAGTTTTATATAGTAATTAAATGAAACTAAAATTTTGCCACTGCCAGAGCAAACATTTTCAAGCCAAATCATAGATTAGCT
>JAVSBU010158710.1:0-12582 GCA_033118015.1 Loricariichthys derbyi
CTCTCTCTCTCTCTCTCTCTCTCTCTCTCTCTCTATATATATATATATATATATATATATATATATATATATATACATACATACAAGGCCGTGCCTTCAGGGAAGAAAAAATCCACTGATGGAATAACCTGGTGGTTCAGTATATTCAGGTATCAGCTGATCTCATTCTCTGGACTCATAACATTGCTGGACCGAGGTCCTTTTTTTTGGCCAGGCAGTGTATGTACAGCATATAAACTTGTCGGTCTGTGATAAACTTTCTTTATGATGGGTTTGTCAGAACATAAGCCCATCATAAATCTATACTAATACTAATAAGTAAACAAATGGTACTATTGCCAGTGACATGGCCAAGACAGACAGAGACAAACATAGCACCAGCTCATATACTGTACTTAAACTCAGTATTCCCCACCCTCTGTCTCCAGAGCTGATAAGCATTCCAACTCTTTCCACAAAGTCTGTCTGTTGAACAAATTTTTGAAAGCAATCTGCCACTGATTTTTCTCCTCTGGTCCATTATGGGGGTGTACACAGGGTGACTGTCATTATCTATGATATATAGCATTTTACACAGAGTCCTTCTCTCAGTTACCATCATTAGAGTATCCCACTCCATATCTACCATGGATCTAGCATGCCTGACCAGCTTGCATAGCTGCAGTGTCTTCTTTTCTTCTTAATGCTGCCTCGTTATTAAAAAAAAAAAAAGAACAACAACCACTACGGACTGGTAAAACCCCTGAATGGGCTTCCTACGGACAATACAGGACTTTATTTCTGCAAGAAATAAAACATCTTCCTGTATAGAATATCAATGCTCTCTAACCACTCCAGTTTGTTATTCAGCTGCAGCCCAATGTGCTTATACATCCTGACCACCTCCATATCCATCCCTTCAATGGAGACAGTTGCAGGAGTTGCCCAGACCTATGATAATCCACCACCATCTTTTCAGTTTTGGATGGACTGAACTGTAAAGTTTGACCAGCATCATGCAATAAGGTCTTTGCTTTGATTCCAACTTTTCACACCCTTACATTGATGGTGGATCATTGTAGATCTGGACCACACCTAAAACCTTGGGCTACAGTTGAATAACAAGCTGGAGTGGGCTAAGAACAGATATTCTATACAGAAGAGTCAGGACTCCTTTGGAAGTTCTACCAGTCCGTGGTGGTCAGAGTATTTTTAATGCCATAGTTTCCTGGGGAGGCAGCATTAAGAAGAGAGATACGATGCAGCATTGACTACCCATTCCTGTATAGAAAATTAGTGTTCTCTGACCACTCCATTATTATGCAGGTATCCCCAACTATATACACTATATACACTATAAAGAAGCATCTTCTACATCCACTTTCTCCTGGCAGGCAAACTACAGAGAGTCCAGTGTGTATTGAACCTGGAGTCTGAGAAGCCTGTCCATCTGATTGACCTAAACTCATTGAGAACAAGGCCCTTTGTATGCACAGTCATTAGGCATGATATCTTCAGCAGTGTGGAGACCCTGCAACTAACTTTCCAGCTAAAATTAAATATCTAACTAATTACACACACTCATCTACTAAACAGCCAACAACAAATTTAACGTAGATAAAAAACAACTTTTTATCTACGATGGCTATAATTTTTTTTCCATTAATTAATCAGAGAATGAGCTAACCTCAGCATAATTCATACATACTTTCCATTCCTGTTTGGCATGTTAGATCAGACAAGTGTAATATTTATCATTTCTTAATTTAATTTCCAGTCCATGTCTATCATATTTATTATTTATTGGTAATATAGGGCTTATCAAAATGTTCTTCTGTGGTCAAAAAAAATGGGAAGTGAGAGTTTTCATCATAAACTCATCAAATACAAAAGGCATTCAAAGGAAATGAGTGGAGATTAGAAGCTAGGTTGTAAGACCACAATGCAATATACTTCAGTGATGACAAAACAATGTCAAAACTAATGAGAACACGTAGAAATTTCCAGTGTGCCTGCAGCTATGAAAGTATTTGTATTTCCTAGAAGTTGGGATTCTATTTTCTGACAGGTTGATTATTAAAATCTCATGTTTGACTGCAACAAGATGCTTCTGAAATTAATCTATTTGTCAGGACGCTATTGCTTGTCATTCATCGAGAGTGGTCGTCATGCAGAACAAACAATGTGGTTATCTGGCTTCTAATGTACTCCGAGTTGGATTAATGAAATGTATTAAATTCACACTTTTTCCAAAAGTTTGTATGCTTCCAAAATATTATAACCAACCACATGGGTATTGGTACAGAGTTGATCCCGCTTTGCAGGACAATATGAAAACTCTGCACAGGTGGAGCTCAAGTTCGGGATCGAACCATGTATCTCAGTGCTGTGCGGCGGCAGCGCTAACCACTGTACCACCGTGCCACCCTTCTGTGTAACTTGTTTGACATATGGAGTTAATGCTTGTATGCTTATTTTTCTGAATCTGTTAGCAACAAATGTGAAATAAAAGAGATCACTAAAAAGAAGGGGTGTCTAAATACTTTAGCCATATACTGACTGTCTAATCTGTCTGTTAAAATAATTTTGTATTGTATGTTTCTTTTGAATATACATACATCTTAAATCTAGCATAGAACTCATTGGACTCAATCATCTGATGTTCATAATCCCAGCTTTTCCTCCCTGATATGTGTTATAAATCCAATTTCTCTGTTATACTGATCGTTTTTATTGCAAATATCGCCGATTTGTGAAATTGAGGCACAATGAAGTGTGGCAGCTGTGAGATCTACCTTACCTCGGATTGTGCAATGCCATTAAACCTGAACTGAGCGCGGAGAATATCGCAAATATGCTGTTTGTAGACCTCTTATATGCATGATTTCACCTTCTGTAGTTTAGATAATTTATTTCACATATGTGTAGAAGATATTTAGGCTTATTGCCATCGATAAAACCACTATGAAAAAAGTGTTACGAGAAACAGGGATTACCTCTGCCTCAATAATGAGGGCTCATGTACTGATGACGACTTCTACAAAAAAGTAACAGACGTCTTTGTCCAGAAGGATAGGTGTAAGGATTGTCAGGTTTAGCTCCCACACCAAAAACACACTGAAAATCAGGGGAATAAAACGCAACTCAGGTTATGCATGCATTTAATAACTGAATCTTTTTGAGATGCATCTCTGTGTAAATCTGGCCCTGTCTGTGGAGTGCCTCACCCCCTTTGACCTCACTGCACATCACTGATACAAATTTTAACCCTTTGTAGTATTAGGAGTCCTGCCATTCCACAATGTGACACTAGAGGGCATCACAAGACTGTGAAGGATTAGCAGCAAACCAGCAGGGGGCCACGAGTGCTTTCCAAATGCTTTCTTTGGTGCCTCGTGGCAGCGTGGGGCTTGATGTGGGCTAATCAGCAACACCTGCTTCCGGGTCTATATATAGTTTGCAGGGAGCAGGGTTGTTTGCGGCAGCATGCTGCTGCGTGTCCCTGGACAGCCGTGCTCACATCAGCCCTGTGTTGTGGCGTGTGAACTGATCACTTTAAACTGGCAGCGGGGTGATGAGTCCTGCGGTATGTACCGGGCAGCTCTGAGGCCGATACCCCCTAGTGCGATGGGGGATCCTTTTCTAATATGCTCCACACTTCCACCCCAAGGGAGTTGGACAAGCAGGTGGACGAGTAAGGCTGAAGGTTGGGTGGGCCTGTTTGTTAGGGATAGATTGTGTCTCCCTCTCCGTCGCTCAACCTTGCCAGTTCCTGTACCCGCGAACCCACTCGGAATACTGAGCATAAAGGAACTGCACAATTCTGGACTCATCCTCCTGATGCCCCTACGTGGTCGCTTGGCTTGGGATTCGGTTCCCAAAGCCGATATAGGTTTGCAGGCTTGGACAGGTTCTTTTATGTTCCCTTACCTGTTTTCCTCCTTATATTTCTGTTTTCAGTTTATTATATTTTGTGGATCTTATGTTTGAGTCTGACTCGTTCAGCTCTTATTTGAAGATCGGGTTCTTCTAATTCGACCCCAAAGACATCATAAAACACAGTTGCAGTGAAAGGGTGCTCCAGGGCATTTGAGGCATTGAGAGAAATGCATCTATGAATCTAACCCATGTTTGTACTGTTCAATCTATTCTCTGATTTTCTCTCTAATATAGAGTCATTAGACATACAATAGGTGCAGACACAGATTTCTGAATGTTTTAAAATTTACTAACTTTACTGCTGAATAAGCTCAATAAATAAGTACAGTTGCAAACAACAGCGGTGTAAAAATGTTTGGTTCATGATCAGAGACTTGTTCGTGTTTTCTCCTTTTCATTCTTACTGCGACTGTGTATTGTAATTACCACCTGTAGTGAAGGTGAAAATAACATCTGTAATTAACCATTTCCAACAAACATTTATTGGAATATCTTTATTTTCATGGCCCACTATGTTTGATGAAAAGCACTATGTAGATAACACTATATAGCTATCACTATTATTGTGCCATATCTTACTTAAATCTTATTTTATTCAATTTCAAAACTTAACCAGACACTTTTCCCCTAAATTTAATCAGACCTTGGTTGCTAAAATATGTACACTAATTGTTAAAATGTTAAAGGAAAAATTAATGAAGCTGCTTGCTCTCTTTGTTGTAAGAGGTGATAATGCCCTGTCCCAGAACACTTTCCTCCTACTGCATAATGTAAGCCTAATTAGTGAACTATTAATGCTGAATTTTGGAACACAACCCAAAGTACAGGATTTAAAATTGTCCAGTGGATAAGCTGAGATTGTTACATTGCTTAACAATGTTATTTCATCCATATTTCAACTGGAAAATCAATATCTTTTGTTATTTTCTTCTAGTATTACAGTATTATATTGTGTATACAGTGCCTTGCAAAAGTATTCATACCCTCGAACACCTCCACATTTTTTTTAAGTTACACCCACAAACTTAAATGTATTTTATTGGGATTTTATGTGATAGATCAACACAAAGTAGCAAGTATGTGTGAACTGTAAAGAAAATGATACATGGTTTTTAAAATGTTTAATAAATAAAAATCTATAAAGTGTAATGTGCATTTGTATTCAGCCCCCTGAGTCAGTACTTTGTAGGACCACCTTTTGCTGCAATTACAACTGGAATTCTGAGTCTTCTTTGGTCATTCCTCTTTGCAAAATAACTCAAGCTCAGTCAGATTAGATGAAGAGTGTAACGAGGAGGCTGTCTCTGGAGTTTAGAGACAGTCTTCCTCATGCAAGGCGGCTATGCCGCATTTAGTGGGTTCGTATTGCCATTAAGCGGCGCGGCGCTGTAGCACGCCCTAATTACATTCACCTGTTGTAATGAGTATAAATAATCTGTAGCAGATCTGGAGCTTTGAGCTGACATTGTGGCTTTATGTCCTGCACTAGGGATCGCGCAACATGTCAACACGATCTGTCTGCGGTGGCATGCTATGGCGAAGCTAGTGGTGTACTGTTGCTAATCTGCTCTGTTTCTCTGGTCTAGATCTGGTGTGTATTCTGCCAGAGGCATGTCCTGCTTCCTATTCGAGTTTGTCAGGGAAGAAGGTACCACCTGCCCTTGGTAGATGGTAGGTGGGGTACAGGTTGGAGCCCGGAGGTAATTTAGGCTTTTTGAAATAGAGTATGGAAAGGAAGGTTCCTCCAGATTTCAGGTATGATTCCCTTGAGGCACTCCCTGCGTCTCACTGGCTGGTTAGGTGCACGCTCCGCACCTGTAAAAGCGTGTCGAGCGGCGTGAGTGTCTAGGTTTGAGATATCTATTCCTGATGTGCCTGTCCGCCTGTTTGCTTCGGCTCGCCTGGCTGGTGTAGCCAGTGACTGGGACAAGCTCTCATTGTTCCAGTACATCCTAGCTTGCGCCGATCCCCGGGGATCGGCCAGCTCGGCTGGTTTTGGTTTGTTTCGGTTCTGTCTGTTCCTGTGTTCTGTTATTTATTATGTTTGTTAATAAACATTATAGTTATTTTATGCTGTCCTGCTTGTGGGTCCTTTATGTTCAAAGCCTCCGTTCATGACAAAGCGCATCTGTTAACAACAATTTTCAAGTCTTGCCAAAGGTTATCAATGGGATTTAGTTCTGGACTTTGACTTTGACGCATGTTTGCTGTGTCCGTACATGGATTGTGGCAAACTGCAAGCAGGACTTATTATGGCTTGCTTTCTTCTTGCCACTCTTCCATAAAGGGCAGATTTGTGATGTATATGACTAATAGCTGTCCTGTGGACAGATTCTCCCACCTGAGCTGAGGATCTCTGCAGCTTCTCCAGAGTTCACCATGGACCTTCTGGCTTCTTCTCAAATTAGTGCTCTCCTGGTCTTGGCTGTCAGTTTAGGTGGGCGCCCATGTCTTGTTAGGGTTGCAGTTGTACCATACTCCTTCCATTTTTGGATGATGGATTGAACAGTGCTCTGTGAGATGTTCAGTGCTTGGGATATTTTTTTATAACCTAACCCTGCTTTACACTTCACAACTTTATCCCTTACCTGTCTGGTATGTTCCTTGGATTTCATGATGCTGTTTGATCACTAATGTTCTCCAACAAACCTATGAAAGCTTCACAGAACAGATGTAGTTATACTGAGAATAAATTACACACAGATGGACTCGATTTACTAATTAGGTGACTTCTGAAGGCAGTTGGTCAGACTGGATTTTATATAGGGGTATCAGAGTACAGGGGGCTGAATACAAATGCACACCATGCTTTTTGAGATTTGTATTTATTCTTCCCAATAAAGAATAAATGCAAAAGGCCACTATTACTTCAGATTCCCCATGGTTTTAGCAATATTATTAAAACCTGAAATTATTCCTCATTATATTTATTAGAATACAACCAGAAAATACATGAAAACTGAATGCATTTTGCATGCAAAACAAGGTAAAAACTTCTATAGGCTACAGTGGAAAGAATCTGGCATCTTAATCAGGATGCCAAGTTGTTGTACGTTGTTCTATGTATATATTTTTATAAACCAAATGTACATGCTCTTAGTATTTTTTTATTTTTTAAATTTTTTTGTCTTGGGACATCTTTGCAGGGACATCCATGCATTTTTCGCCTAGACAATGCAAAACAAACCATATCAGAAACTGTTATGACTGAAATTTGCAAATCCCTTTAATGATTCTTTGAGGAAGATTGTTTTTTTATGCATTTCAATAATTTTCCCACATCTTTCCTTTTCCATTTCCATCTCCTGCTCTTCAAAGTCTCAGCCTTTCTTGGATGCTGCTTTTATACCAAATCATGAGGAGAATCACCTGTTTGAACTCACATCATTATATAGTTTTAACCTTATTACTAGCCATAAATTGCCACCGTCCCAACAGGAATTGGAGTTGTACAAAAGAGATACTATAAAACCTAGCTTAAATCAGTTTAGTTTATCCTTTAATTTACTATAAAGGTCTAAACTCTAAATTCCACACAGGCAGAATCTGAGATTAAAATGGGCTCTGGGGCAGTAAGGAACCCAGTACTTGTGCCACTTTACTATCCATAGTGATGTTATTTACATGCATTTTGCAGACGTCCTTATCCAGAGTGACTTACAATTTATGCATTCTTACATCCAAGCAATTGCAGGTTAAGAGTCTTGCTCAAGGACCCAACAATGGCAGAGGTGGGATTCGAACCCTGAACCTTCTGGTCAATAGTCCAACACGTTAACCGCACAATCATGTTATGGTGTTACAGATGTTTTCTTGGCACCAAAAAACAGAAATCTACATTTATTAATCTAAAAAGGGTTGCAGATCATGAGCATCCATTTATGGCTTCATCCTGTGTGATAATTGATCTTGTCACATAACAAAAATTCACGTCAAACCAGTTCCACGAACACAACAACACGTCTAAAGATTTTTAGAGCTAGTGAAGTCCCTAAAGTCAAAAAAGCCAGAGAATCAAGTGAGAATTTGCCTCTGTCCTCTTCATTGTTAATATCGCTATTACATTTTGCTAGAAGTAAAACACATCAAAGGAACGGGCCCAATTTCATGAGTGGCAAGGATTCATGAATTTTGCTTTGAACATAAAACATAGAGGAAGAAAGACTTTAAAAAGGGTGCCTTTAACTTCTGCACAATACCACATACCCTAGCTAGTCTTGAGGATGTCAGACAATGTCTGTACTTTTTTTTTTCCCTCCCTTCTCTCTATAATCAGCAGTGGCTGCTAATCATCTGAAGCATATAAGAAGGTAGTACTGAGCTTCATGGACGTCTATGCTGTAAGATTTAAATATAACAAGTACACTGAAGTAAAATATGTAAATCATAATTTCACGACGTTTTCATTCCTGCATTAAACATTTGTATTTCACAATCAATAAATTAAATGAGTTATTCAAAAATGTATTATGAAATAAGATTTTAGTTAATGCCCAACTGTAGTTTAATATTAATTTTTATTATTCATGTTAAAGGGTACATTTCGCTCAATATTTGATTTGGAATGTGGCCGCACATATAGGGAGTCACGTAGATGCAAAATTGTACTGAGAAGAACAATTTTATAAAATAAGCTTTATTTTTGCCCAACTATGGTTTAAGTGTAAGTGAGAAAAATCCGTGGTTACGCAATAATCATTTAGTTTTTCACTTTCAATCCATTGTTCAATGAATATTAACTTTTTATAAAATAAGCATTGTGTTGATGTTTTTTCAACTTTAGCTACATACAAGTGCCTTAATTACATTCAGCGGTACATTTTAATCGATACTCCATTTGGGACACAGCCACACTTCTATAGAGTCACGTGGATAGAAAATGTAATGAGGAAAAACTGTAATCACGCAATAATCATTTCATTATTCACATTTGGTACGTTATTCAATAAAGTGCATGAGATAAATAAATAGTTTAAGTTGTAAAGCTGCTTTGAGACAATGCGTCATTGTAAAAAAAAAAAAAACTGCTATACAAATATATTTGACTTTATTACAATAGGCTTTATGTTAACTTTTTACATGACTAGTTTAATGGAAGTGCTTTGTTTATGTTAAAAGCTACATTTCGATCTAAATGTCCGTTTCTAGTTAACATCGTAGCAGCATCAATACCCACGATTATATCAATGCATTAGTCATGGGTCAATTTAGAGTCAACAGTCAGCCAAATGCATGTCTTTACATTGTGGAAAGAAAATGGAGCACCTGAAGTAAAGCATGTGGTCACATGGACACTCCATACATGCAGAGACTGGGGTTGGGACTGAATGGGGTTTCGGAGCCGTGAGGTGACTGTGAAAGCCACTATTGATTATTAGTTATTAAAAATTAATATCAATGGAAATTAAAAGATAAAGCTGATAATCATTTAGTTTATCTGATCTGCACTCTTACCCTGATAAAGACCTGCTAACTCATTTTGTCCTCTGTGGGGGACATGAGTTCACAAAGTATGTTTTAGTAACCATATAATCTACAGAGCTAAAATGCGCCATCTCGAGGACATCTTGGCCTTTACACTCACATATCATTTGTGGGGGTGGAGTCAGTTGCACACAGAGATTTGCTTTTTCAAAATGGCTGCAATCTCACCAATCATGTTTTACGGATGCAAGGGAATTAAGTTGTTGAATTACATGTATTAATTATTTTTTATAAGGCCTATAATTTACATGTTTTATGTAAAAAACATTTTTAGCTAATTTTCAAAGCAGTTTTTTTTTTACTGATTTGCACTTATGTTTAACCATTTAGTGTACTTTTTAAATGTCCTCTGTAGTGGACATTAGGACTTATTTCATCTATTTTTGCATAAAATTTATGAATTACTATTGAAAATTACTATACCATGTCCCGATATCCCTTATAAAGGACAATATATATATATATATATATATATATATATTAATAATTTTAACATGGTGTTTTTTTTTCATTTCATACACTTGTTTTATATCAAAATTATAGAAATTATCAATCTTTAGTTTTCTTGGGTCTCAAAGTTGAAGTTGAAGTTGAAGTTCCCACAGAGAACTTGTACTTCATCAGAGATATGAAGCAAACGTCTAAAATAAGCATCATAGATTATGTATACTGAAATTAAATGCTGAGGTTTGGTATTTTTTAAAGCAGATTTTTTTACTGATTTGCACTTATGTTTAACCACTTAGTGTTTTTTTAAATGTCCTCTGTAGTGGACATTAGGACTTGTTTCATCCATTTTTGCTTAAAGTTTATTGAATTACTATAGAAAATTACTATACCATGTCCCAATGTCCCTTATAAAAGACATTTGTTTAAAAAAACAAAAAACAACGTGTTTTTAAACAACAAAAAATTTTTTAATAATTTTAACATGGTGGCTTTTTTTTTCATTTCATAGACTTGTTTTATTTCAAAATTATAGAAATTATCAAACTTTAATATTCCTGGGTCTCAAAGGGTTACTAGTTGAAGTTCCCACAGAGAACTTGTACTTCATCAGAGATATGAAGCAAAAGTCTAAAATAAGCATCATAGATTATGTATACTGAAATTAAATTCTGAGGTTTGGTATTTTCAAAGCAGATTTTTTACTGATTTGCACTTATGTTTAGCCACTTAGTGTATTTTTAAATGTCCTCTGTAGTGGACAGAAGGACTCATTTCATCTATTTTTGCTTAAAATTTATGGAATTACTATAGAACATTACTATACCATGTACCAGTGTCCCTTATAAAGGACATTTGCTAAAAAAACAAAGTGTTTTAAAAAAATCATTTTAACATGTTTTGTTTATTTCATAAACTTATTTTATTTCAAAATTATAGAAATGATCAAACTTTAGTTTTCCTGGGTCTCAAAGGGTTACTGGTTGAAATTCCCACAAATAACTTGTAAAGGACATTTGCTAAAAACAAAACAAAGTGTTTTTTTAAAAAAAAAATAATTTTAACATGTTTTTTTTCCCATTTCATAGACTTATTTTATTTCAAAATTATAGAAATTATCAAACTTTAGTTTTCCTGGGTCTCAAGGGGTTACTGGTTGAAGTTCCCACAAATAACTTGTAAAGGACATTTGCTAAAAAAAACCCAAAGTGTTTTAAAAAAAAATAATTTTAACATGTTTTTTTCCCCCATTTCATAGACTTGTTTTATTTCAAAATTATAGAAATGATCAAACTTTAGTTGTCCTGGGTCTCAAAAGGTTACTATTTGAAGTTCCCACACAGAACTTATATTCCATCAGAGATATGAAGCAAAAGTCTAAAACAAGGATCATAGATTATGTATACTGAAATTAAATTCTGAGGTTTGGTATTATCATAAACATTTAATATTTTGAGTGCTGATCTACTTCCAAATGGGATTACTCATTGATTATTTTCCATATAGCAATGATACCACTAAATATAAATAGAGAAAGAGCAAGCTCTGCTGTTTGTTGAACATATGTATATCATAGCCATGTGTTGACTCATTCTGGAGTTATGGAACGAAGAATATTAGACATCAAAATACACAAAAAAAACACAAAGCACGGACACTGGGTTCTAAGGGTCTGTAAAACAAAGGCCACGTCTTTGAAAATCAGGGCTACAGCAGTACTTCAGAAAGTAACAATATGCCCATACGTGAGGACATCTTTATTTATGCGTTTTTGATTGTGTGCATTTTAGATTAAAAAAAGGAGAATGAGCGAATCCGCAGACATCCAACTTCTGACTGCCTGGGGCTTAGAAGTTTCTAGCTCCAGCTGAGGCTGTCAGCGGTGCTGCCAGTCTTGCTCTTTTCTGTCTATCAAAACTCAATAACAAAATAAAAGAGGAGACTGAGGAATAGGAAGGGGGCAGATGAAAGACAGCACACTGCTGCAAATATAACAGATTAAAAGACCTGGATGGAGACCAAAAGCAGCACGGAAGTTATAGACATAAAAAAGAAAGAAAAACTCATGATTATGCAGTATACACACTGCCTGGCCAAAAAAAGAAAGATCACACTAATATTTTGTTGGACTGCCTTTAGTTTCCACAATGTTACACAATGTTCCTACAATGTTTCAACATTTAGAGTTGCATTTAGAGTCCAGAGTTGCATTAATTTTCACCAAGATCCTGAATTGATGATGGGAGATTTGGACCCACTGCCTTCTCCAGCACATCCCAAAGATTCTCAATGGGGTTCAGGTCTGGACTGAAAATGATGATTCATGAACCACTCTCTCACAATTTGTGCCTGATTAATCCTGGCATTGGATCATCTTGAAATATGGCGGTACCACCAAGGAAGAAAAAGTCCATTGATGGAATAACCTGACCTGAGCAACTGCAGCATCCCCAGATCATAACACTGCCCTTTTTTTGGCCAGGCAATGTAATAATTATAAACATGTATATAATATGATAAGGACTCTTATTTCTAATTTCTAAACACAGAGACTGATTAAAAACATCAACAGTGCAGAAATACTGACAGTACTTTCTGTAATTGACTCATTATTTGCTCTTCGTCATATAATGGGGACATCGGGACAAAAAAGAAACACAAGAATTTTCAAATCTAAACTTATTATTTGTAATGACTGATAGCCAACTACATCATAAATAACAATAAAAAGAT
>JAVSBU010158815.1:0-12581 GCA_033118015.1 Loricariichthys derbyi
ACAGATAATGAAAACCCAAAATTCAGTGTCTCAGAAAATTTGAATATTACATAAGATCAAGAGTCACTACACACAGATGAATCCTAGACATGAGCTACAAATGTCATATTCCTCATGTTAAAGCCTCTCCTGAACCAGAGACAACGTCAGAAGTCTTACCTGGGCTGTGGATAAAAAGAACTGGACTGTTGCTCAGTGGTCCAAAACCCTCTTTTCAGGTGCAAGTAAATTTTGTATGTCATTTGGAAATCAAGATCCCAGATTCTGGAGGAATAGTGGAGAGGCACTGAATCCATGTTGCTTGAAGACCAGTATGAAGTTTCCACAGTCAGTGATGATTTGGGAGCTATGTCATCATAAAGAGGATTTTGGACCACTGACACTGGTTCAGGAGTGACTTGACACAATGTGACATTTTGTAGCTCATGTCTAGGGGCCCTTGATGCTCTCTTGATCTTATGAACTATTCAAATTTTCTGGATTTTTGGATTTTCATTATTTATAGACCACAATTATCAAAATTTCAAGAAAAATACTTAATTTTTCACTCTGGGTAATGAATTTATATAATATACAGGTTTGACTTTCTGCAATAAGTGACAAAAAATATTGAACTTTTTAAATGAAATTCAGATTTTGATATGTACTAGTTCTTAGAATGCTGTGTACTTGTACAGACATTTTTTAGGTCATAGTTCAAGGTAGGGTCGGTGCGCAAGAACCCTGAGTGACGCAAGTATATAGTGATGGGTCCATATGCAAGTGCTTTGTTGCGTATTTGTAATGCTGCAATTTTTAAATATACTTGTACGCCATAATTGTGGCCATATAAACAATAGATCTTTGTGTTTAAAAACCCATATGGGCCAACAGTGAAGTTCAGGCTTTACGTAATGTGAGATTTGGGGTTGTCTAATCAAAGTTCGTGTGGTTTGTCTCTTCGTCATGTGTTTCTACTGGCAGTTCAGAGGTAAACCAAAATAGGACTTGGAACGATTGTAGTTCTTGGGGGAGTTTTGTGTGGGGTAGTTCCTCTGAAATTGGGCCCTAAAGCTATTTGGTAGGAAAGCGAATCCTGACTTTTAATTTGTTCTGGCTGAAACATCTTATGAAATGGATCTTTAAGGGTTGATAATTGGCAGGGAGACAAACCAAAGATCCATTCGCAATGCTAACGAAACATCTAAGAGTGTAGTGTATGAAGCCTCTTATATATTTGGCATAACCCTATTATTGGTGAATTCCCCACCCCTCAGAGTTGATTGGGGCTCTTGGACTTAAAAGACATATGCCTTACCATCACCGGAGATCAGGAGAAAAGACAACTGTATGATGATACTTACTGAGTGTGGCTAATTCAGCTTTCTTCTAGCATGGCACTTGTCTACAGTAGGCTATCAACAAGTCCTCTTTTTTTTCCTGGACATGTCCTCTGTTGGGGACGATAAAGCAAACAAATAAAACAAAGCAAGCAGTAGTAGCTCATGCCACAGAAGTATATCTTGGAACATTAGGATTACTAGTGAAATGGTAGATGGTTTTTTATGACAGCTGCTTTTTTCTTTATTTTTCTAAGGCCTTGAGAACCATACCATTTTCTGTGAATGACTGCACATGTTAAATTTTGGCTTTATTTCCCTCTATCATAACTATGGTTTCTCTAATCTGACTGGCATAAGATTTCATGACTTATCCAGACAATGCATATAACTGCAGAAAATTAACAATAAACAATTTAATTGACCTTGAGGTAATTTGCTACATGAGTGGCGTTCTGGTTAGATCAGACCAGATATAGAAAGGGAATAAAATGAAGTGTTTGAACATTTAAATAGATTTAGTCTAAACTTTCAGGTTTGACTGCTCCTAGATGATGATGAATGGGATTAAAAATAAAGTGCAAATTTTGTGGTACTCATTGATAAAATGGTTTTAGTGGACTTGGCTTAATTTGGCCACGAACACCAGGAATTAAACTTTGATTCAAACATGGTGCTAAAAGAATAAAGTTCATGGTGTCACCACTTACTTGAACTCTTCCAACCCCATGCCCCAACCTCCTACTGACCGTGGCTGTCTGCTGGTCTGTTTGCAGATGTTTTGCATTTTCACAACTCCTACCATAATAAGTGTGTGTCCTAGAATGCTGAATCGAGGAAGGGAAGATGTATAGACCAACTTTCTGTCCCCCAGGACTTGTTTGGGAAACGTTTATGGTAATCAAACGTTGCTGAGTAGGCTTAGACCTTAAAATGGATGGTATGGCCATAGACAAGGGCTATTAGTCTAAATTCAGCCAGTTATTCATTAGTGGGCTCAGGGGGGCTTTGGAAGCCTGAAATGCTCAGTCTAAAATCAATAACCCAGAGGACACAGACAATAATCCATTAAGCACGTTTACTGCTGACACTACAGATATTTACAACAGTTTTCACAATGAAATATGACCTTGTAACAATATCTGACTGGGTCCTGTTAGCATCCAAACTCATCACAGCATCGAACAAGCTAAATGCAGGTACTCGCCAATTTACGATGGGGATGTATTTCAGCATATCTGTTGTATGTTGAACTTATCGGAAATCGACTATTTGGGGGGGGATTATATATCTCAGTCATGATATTTAAAAACGTTTAAAACACAATGGCGATCACAGCTTTTCCTCACTATAATTCCCTCCAGGGGTCATTACGTCATACACTGCTGCATGCTAGAGAGTATGGTATCGCATTGTACACATTGAATATGGTCACCACTACAATTGGGCAAAGCAGGTAACATAAAGCTTATTTAGTATTGATGTATTTGACATCTCGTAATTTATTGAATAATGTGTTTAAATGGAAAAAAACCAAAAACCTGTGGTTTTTCTTACTACGTTTCGAAGCACCATATGAATCCCTATGTCAAGTGCTCCCACCTTCCTCAACTGAAGGAGGGAAGAGTGCTGTGTATTGCTTGCCTGAGAAAATAAAAAAAAAAATTCAGATTCATGGTTTCTGTTGAATCTGTATTTGTTCATTAACAGCTTCCCATCGTAAAGCTGAAAATGGGGAGTACCTGTAACCCAAGGCTATCCATCTGTAGCAAGGGAGATCTCAAAGAGCTTGTCGTGCTACAAAGCGACTGTCAATGGACTTGTCCCATGCTTTTGTTTGCAGACTGAACAGTTTCTACTCAGCTTCTTATCAGCACATTTATCAGAGTGGGTCGGTCTCTGGTGACAGATGGATGTGAATGGCTTTATTGAGGTCTGAGGACTACCTAGAGAGCTGTTTAGGGCTTAGCTGTTTAGTTTCTGTAGTTTCAAATGTCTTAGCTTTGATTTCTTCATCCACAACAGCTTTTGTTTGAAGACAACTAAATGACATGACCACTATAAAGACCTTTTTTTTTTTTTTAACTTTGATTTGTAAATTGTTCTGATTTGGCAATGAGTCTGATTAAATGCAACTATGTTCTTTCTGTAATAGTGGGGGTGATGGCATGAGATTGTCTTAACGTACAGTAATCATGAGTATAAGGATGTTCTTTTTGGCTTCAAAGTTACAAATCTGTCTTAAATATCACATAGAGGGAGGCTGTTGTCCCTTCATGAATATATGTTTTTTAAAGGAGAAATCACGTCTAAAATTCACTCTTTACACACTTAATGCTTGGTCATGCATTTTATTGTTACCATTCAAGATGATATTTTAGATTTGTCATTTGGCTTCTGTTTGGGGCTTTGCCAGTTTGAGGTGAGGAGACATTTTCTGGTGCCAAAAAAGCCCCCCCTTTGGCACAAAACAATGGTTTCAGAGGACAGACGAGTAGTTTTGGGTTTGGTTAGCAGTACTGTTCGTTTCTATTTAGTAACATATATCTTGTCCTACAATGTGCATTTATGGTTCTATAATCTAGTACTTGGGTAGCATGGAAGATCGGTGTAAGAGGCGCCAATTGCATTTGAAGGGATACTTTGTATTGTCTTCCTTACCCGTTTTATTTCTAGTGAAGCTCTGAAATGACTTTATTCTCATTATAAATAGTATTGTGGGGATACTGCAGCCAGTGTGTAGTTTTCCACGTTTTTGTGGACTTCTAAACCATATTGCAATAATCGTGTTGGTTCGTAGTCAGGAAGTTGTCTGTTTTGCTAATTGGTTAATAATACTGAGCAGATCTTGTTGGTCATGACCTGAAGGGAAATGTTCACAGTTAGTGCTCTTGGAGTTCCATACTGGGAGTGTTTCGTGTGTGTATAATGCTGTATATAGTTAATGAAGAAGTTACACCTTACAAATGGCAGGAAACGCTGCACTTTGTGACTCTATCTGACACAACCTTCAGTGTTTTAGGTAGTTTAGTTTTATTAGTCTAGAACATTTCATAGTTTTGAGTTGTCAGCCTTTCACTGGGTAATGGAGCAGTTTAAGAAAGTGGTTTACTGTGATCATTTGAAGATAAGCCAGTAAATGTTTTTACCTGCAAGACTTGTTTTTCCTTAGATTTGAATTAATCTTTTCCTGTTGTCTTTGGCCACCAACTTCTGTTTTAAATGTGTTCTGAAAGCATACAGCAGCCCAAATGTGCTAGTGTGCCTGATGTTTTCAAAGGGCTTTTGTGTGTTTAAAATCCTCTGAGAGCTTAGTTAAAAGCTTAGAACAACAGGGCACGAGTAGCATTTGCTTAGACTTGGGCTGAACTCTTGGCTTGTCCAGAGTGTACTTAGATTAGTGCCTGCTGAATTCCAAGATGCTCCAGTTGCTAGTTCCTCAAAATTTAGTCCATAGACCTATTATTTGTGAAATCACTTTTGAGACCTGTCTTACTAAATATATTTTATTAGTGTGATTGCCTGTAAGGCAATCAGTCACTATTGTTATCCGAAGGTCTTATTTTATTTATTTTTTTTACACTTTTATTCTTCAGCCGTTTTTTGACGATTAACTTGTCCCGCAGTTTTCGAGATATCGACATGGGACAAGCATTGAAACGGGCAGAATTCTCAGGAGACGGTGGCATAGATCCAGATATGAAATCGCATTTCGCATTCACGCGCCATGCGCGAAAACACGAAAAAAATGTCCAGTTGTGTACATTACGGCTAACTTCAGATGGCCGTAACTCTGAAAAGTTTTCAGCTAGAAACATGAAAATCGGCATGCATGGACCAGGGGGCACCTTGACACGGCACTTGCATCGTTGCAATCACACTCGCATTTTCTGCAGGAAAGGCACCTCTCTAGTTTACATTGCAAATGTTTAATTGCATGGCTTGTTAAGGTGTTTTAATAACATTGTTACTGTATTTTGCACTTAGAAACCTTTTAATTTGATCAAAAATCATCAGTTTGCCTTATAATCCAGTGTGCCTTATGTATGAATTCTGGTTGTGCTTACTGACCTCGAACCGATTTTGTGGTTCACGGTGCTCAAAAATCTGTCAATGTTTTAGAATGAATTTGGTAAGCTACGACACTACCCCTTGATGGATTGTTGGAGCATAACAGATACTACAGTCAGGAGCCTGGCAGAGTAATACGTAGTGTACTCAACATAATATTATAGTGTGTTTGTTAGGACCCCTAAATTGTGCCTGTTAAGAGACATGCTTATGAAGCAGATTTCAAACTCAGTGTTATCATGCATGCAGTAGAACATGGGAATAGAGCAGCTGCGAGAGAATTCAACATTCATTAATGGTGCGGAAGTGGAGGAAGCAAGATGACCTGCGCCAAGTAAAGAAGACCAAACAGAGTTTTCAAGGATACAAAGCGAGGCCGTAGTTGGAGGACAAACTTGAAGAGTGGGTTATTGAATAGAGAACAACAGGTAGAAACATCTTTACAGTCTCTATTCAAGCTTTCACGAAGGGCGGAATCATCACTAAACAGATAAGTAACAACAACGAGACTGACTCGGATAATGATGAGAGAGATCCGGACATGCTTGATGCTGAATTCGCCCAACTGTTTACCTCCGACACTGAGGATGAAGAATTTGATGGATTTGTGGGAGAGGAATGAACTGAAAAAGTGAGTATTGTTTTGTATTTTATGTTACAACTGAAAAATGTTGAGTTATTGTGAATGAGTTGAATAAAGTTATACTTACTTGACTGTTTTGTTTAGCTGAATGCGCTTTATAATCCAATGCGCCTTGTATGTATGTATGAAAGTAAACCCATTCATTGATACGGCACTTTATAATCCGGTGAGCTTTATAGTCCAGAAAATATGATAATATTTTCTGGCCTGGGATATGATGCTCAATAAATGGTCAAAAACAAGTATTGTTTTACTTCTACTTGAAGCACAGTGTGAGTGCTGACGGGTGGGAGCAGGGGGCAATCACACCCTGGCACAGTTCTAGGTAACCAGGCTCAGTGTGAGTATGTCCTTAAGAGACTATAAACCGTTGTCCACATTACCATTTACAGGACACACATACATTTTAACACAGCAAGTCCTGTGGAGTACAAAAATGCGGAGAGGTTGCCTTAATCCAAAATTAATTAGATTTTGGTATTATTATTATTATTAGGATAGTACTCTGTATGCTACACACTGTTTGCCGTACGGTTCTGTGAAATGTGTTTATTACTGGATTTCCCCATTAAAGTCGAAATATTGTAAGACGTAAAATGGGAAGTATCTGTTAACATCTTACTATAGCAGACCTTCATTAGTGAACAGTAGGTCATTCGTTAAATTCAGACCGACTATGAGTTAAGAACTAGCTGATAATGGGAGGTTTTGTCCTGGTATCACAAACGGAATATGCTACTATGAGTAAATGATACTACACATGTTTATTACAACTGTGAGAACATGCACTGTTTTAGATACATCTAGGATAATCCGCTCAAAAGTTGAGCTATAGGTTAGTAAGCACAGCTGTTTCTGAGATCCACTATCTTATTGTGGAAATAATTGCATTTTCTTTGCAGCAGAACAGAGGTGGTCAAATGAGTTTTTTTCTAATTCAGGTTAGAACAGATTCTCCCCTTGTCATGTCCCTATTGCTGGGTTGCTGATGCATGGCTTGACAGGAATGTAATTATAATGCTGGGCTGCATGTGCTGATCAAATATTGTTTTTCCATAAATACATTTTCTACATTTTGGTGAAGAATATTTTTTAAATACAGTGTTGAAATTAAAGCGTGTCCCAGAACTACACCTGGATTTGTTTTGTTTTTTTTGTCCTTTAAAGGGAAATCGTTTTGCATTATGAAGTGCATGTATGCACTGTTACATGTATGCATGTATACATCTGTCTAATTGAAGTCCGTTCACATTAACAGCAGAGGGCTTAATTGTAATAGGAAATAAAAATGTCTTAATTTATGATGGGGATATGTTCTGACACATCCATTCTAAGCTGAGTGTATCATGAATTGAGAAATTTAATATATACTTATTATTATATATAAAAGCCTACCTTGAACATGCTTAATTTACTTGCATAATACCACAGTTGGATGAAATCATCAGCGTAAAGTTTTTGTAATAGTGTTGAATAATGTATAGAAAATGGAAAAACAAAAAATGATTGTTGTAACCACTCCTGCAATGTGACTCTCTACATGGCGTGCTGCCAAGTTCATTGGTTAGCATTGGAGAGTGCAGGAGAATATTGTACTGTAGATTGATTGCCAGAGAGAAAACATCAAGTGTTCCCTCACTTATCGTGGGGGATCTGTTCCAGACCTACCCACAATAAGTGAATTTCCACGAAGTAGCAGCGCTATGCTTATTGTAGTAGTTGTACAGTAAGTGCATTTATTTAAGTATCTATAAACTCTTCCCACACTCTTATACATTAACTTTTCCCATACTGTACATGTACCTTTAAAAAAAAGTCTACTTAAATGTTCATAAAATGTTTTAAACTATTAAACCTAGATATGCAATTTGAAAAATTTGATGAGCACTTGCCTTTGAATATATGCCCTACAGCTAGAATGATAATGAATTAGCGTACTGAAAAAGCTGGCCGACAGGGATCAAAGATGGCCACTTTATATATAGATAGATATAGATATATATATATATATATATAGATATATATATATATAGATATATATATATATATATAGATATATATAGATATATATATATAGATAACTTAAATATCAATTAGGTAATTAACCCAAATGAATAAACATTTTAGGTGGTTATTTACACTGTATAATACGTACTATGCATGTGCAAAAATACTTTAGAGTACTGCAAAAATACCACAATAAATATTTTACATTAATATTTTTTGATAATCCACGAAACAGCGAGTCCATGATAAATGAACCACGAAGGAGCGAGGGAAATTGTATTCATATTATAGTTTTGGCTGAATGTATATGATCGAAATCCCATCGTAAAGTTGAAATTTTGTACGTTGGCTCATCTTAAAAGATGGGCCTGTTTTTTTTTTGGTTTTTTTTACATCTGAAAGACAGAAAACTAATATAAGCAAACCATTGTGGCACCTGTTGATGGAAAAGAGAATTGCAAAGGCAGAAAATATGGTTGTCTTCCACTTATGGACATCCACAGTATTGGGAATACTGGTTTTGGTTTCCATGTAACTTTTGCAGTTATGTTCAATGTAATGGATAATTATTTTGGCATGAATTGATTTATTATGACATATGACAATTATCTTCTTTTGTATAAAAGTATTTCTCTTTTTAAAATTCTTTAATCTGTTTAATTAGTGACTTCTTAAATTGCGTAAGTTATGGTTTCCATGTTCCAGAACTGTTTCCCAGTACTGTGGGTGTGCTGACTTGTTTTCAGTGTTGCTAGCTTAATAAAGCCTAGAAATATAAGAATTGCTTTAGTATGCCTCTGTATTAAATGTTTTATCGTTGTTTAAATTGTGTGACGTATCTAAACTTCTCTTACTATTGTAGTGTCTGGTCTGTTTCACAGAACGTAACGATATACCTGTACTTGATTGCAAACACATTCCATCCTGTTGTAGGTTTTTGTGAAAAAAAAGTCTCTCCATATGGAATCACAATTTGATTGAAAATGTGTAGTTGACAGGAATCTGATCTGTCAGCTGCTGTTTAAGTTGGAGGCAGAATGTTATAAAGAATTGCTTATCAATAGTGAAGTCCATGCAACAGTCTAAAGCAGAAGCAAAGTATGGTGTGTAGAGAAAGTCCTTTAAAAAAATAAAAAATAGTGGAATGTGGTATATCCACATTTCTTTTTCTTCAACATTGAGTAATTCATAATTTCCTTAACTTGATTACCTAATTTAATTTGTTTGAGGTATGCTTAGCAATGCCAGAATGTTCAGCTATTAAACACATCTGGTCATATCTGTATGTTTATTTTCTAGGTAAAAAAAGCTGGATGAACATCATCTTTGTGTGATGGTTCCATCATTTTTGCCAGGAATATTAGATTATGGAAGTTAGGTCATTTAAATGACCCTTTTTTTTGGTTTTTATTTACAGAGGATTAGGATCCCATTAATGGTTGGGGAATCAGAGCTGTCAGGCCAACTGCTGCTGCCTCATCTGAATGAACAATGATCTGAATGAGCACTGTAGTAGGATAGAATTTCTGCAGTCAACTTTAGAACCCATGCCTGAAAGTCTCCTAGAACAGTTGTTTTATGTAATTAAAATATTGTCAAATGTCATGGTCGGCTCACTGGGAATGAGGGCAGAGTTTAAAACAGTGACAGCAGATCCTAAAGCATGTTAAAGATGAGGTGAGCTGTGCTATGTAAGCAGAAAGGGAAGGAAATATGTGCATTCTGTTTTCTATTTAAGATCGACTCTGTTGACCTTTGAAAAATGATCTGTGTACTCTATTTGTTGGAAAATATAGCTTTTCCATACAGACTGTGCATCTGTTGGAATATGAGAGATGTGTGAACACTGGTCATTATCTTCTTAGTGCTGACAGGTCTCTCCATCATGAAGTAAGCATTGAAAGCCAGTTGGCAAACTGCCACGTAGAGAGGCGCTGTGACGTGTTCCAGATCATCTCTGGAGGAATGCACTCTAAAGATCAGGTTGTGCCAAATGCAGTCTTGATGGCAAGTCTTGCAATGTAATACTGCTATTTATACTAAGTAGTGGTGATGCGTGGGTTTCTCGTGCATGTGTGTGTATGTACAGTCCTATAAAATAAATAAATAAATAGAGCAACTAGTGGGACTTGGGATTCTGACGAGTTAATTTTACTCAGTGTAATAATAAAATTAACCTTGGCTAATAATTAAAACATGCAATGATGTCATCAAGGCCTGTTCAAACTGTTTCTGAAGGAGTTTTATTTCCATGTTTTTGATTAACCTGTATTCACTAAATCCAAAGGGTGTTAAGTCACTAGATTCCAACATAAGCACCTTCCTTCCTCTAGATGTAATACTTCTAAAGTAATGCTATGTTCACACACACACGGATATGCCTTCCTTTCATTTTCGGTAAAATTTAAGCATCCAGGTTTTTAGCTTTGAAAATCTGGTCACCCTAACCTACCGATTGACTTTCGGCTATCCAGTAAGCATTTAGTAAAGGCCGGTTGCCTTTCGGAAGGACAGGCATGCTCACGTCTTTCTAGGTCGTCTATACGGTCATTAGGTAATGTTATGGTTCCGGCAACGACTCCCGGAATTATTCAACATGTTGAAACCTTTTATGCGACTGGGATTTTTTTACTTTTTACTCTTTTTCAGTCATTTAGACCATATATTGAACATTCTGAAGGTTTCAAGCTGTTACGCACCACTTTATATTATGATGAGGGATTGAGATGAATACTTGAGCATCTGAGTGTTATCAGTGATAATATTTTGAATGTGATCAACTTTTTTCATATGCATTCAACTGTGACGTTGTATGTTCTCCTCTTAGGTGTGGGTTTCTTCTAGGTACTTTGAATTCCTCTTGTATTATATCATGTTAAGCTACGTTCACACACAGACGGTTGCGGCCGAGTTAACCGAGATTTGGCCTACCGAAACTTCCGAATTGTATCCTGGACTGTTCCTGCGAAGCCTGGATGCTTACGTATTAACCGGTGGTGGGCGCTGCCTAGACCGGGTAAAAAAATCCCCGTTGCACAAAAAGATTCAACATGTTGAATAATTCCGGGAGTTTTTGTCGGAACCATAACGTTACGTAATGACTGTATAGGCGACCTGGAAAGACGTGAGCCTGCTTGTCCTTCCGAAAGGCAACCTTGCTTACTGGATAACCGAAAGTCAACCTGTAGGTTAGGGTGACCAGATTTTCAAAGCTAAAAACCTGAACGCTTAAATTTTTACCGTAAATGAAAGTAAGGCATATTCTCTCTTGTGATTAATAATGTTGTACATTACCTGTTATGAGCAGTAGGTGTCATTATATGACCACATAAATGTGGCATTACATCATGGACATGTGATACAACACTGTTGAGCGTTTTAATTGGTCTATTTCCATTGCTATGACATCTTTGTAATTGACATACAAACAGCCAAAAAGCCAATGAGCCCTGGGTCGAGGCAGTACAGACAACATGGCCGACGGTATGCCGTGGATTGTGGTCGTCTTTAGGGATGCCTCCAAGCATTAGGCTGGAATATTCCAGCCTGACAAAGGCTGTGCACATGTAGGTGACTTTGTCACGTCTATAGACTCACTGGACGAGTGGAAAGAAAGCTGCATTGTGAAAATACAGGGATCGATGCCCCCCTGCGGAACTGTTAATGCGATGGACTTGAACGTCAATACACCAATGCGAGTTGTGAATAACTTTGGTTTCAAATCAGTTACGTTCAGCTGCCACCTTGCCCACAACCTCCGCAGACGTGAGAAACCAATACCAAGTCATTATTCAACGTCCTGATGGAGTCCAGCAGAAAATATGACTTCGTGCACAGGTCCGTAGCTTAGGACAGTGTTGCCCAACCGTGGTCCTGGAGACACACCGCCCTGCACATTTCTGCTTAAACGCAGCCACTGGAGTGCTGAAACGGTTTGTTAATGAGCTGATTAGTTGATTTGGGTGTGCTGGGAGTAGGGTAGACAAAAATGTGCAGGACGATGTGCCTCCAGGACCAGGGTTGGGAAACACTGGCTTAGGATACTCTGTTCGTTATACCATTCCATCCTCTCAACCAGTAACTCTTGATTTTAATAGGCAAGGTCATTTGTACATGTTGTATGGACATTGTTGGTTGGTTTCAGTACAAATTTTTGTGCAGTCTTACTCATTTGCAAAATGAATGCTGTTTCTAGTGTCTGATTAATTCATCATTGCAGTCATTTTTGCTGGAAGAAAAATTCATATTGAATTGAGTACCGACTGCAGGACACTTTGAAGCCTGTTTGTAATCCTTTTGTGTCCTAGTATGTAATTCCTCAGTTCCTTTGTCCCTTTAAACTGTTATTTACATCCAGTTGTAAATCCTCTGATGTGCCTAAGATATGGCAAAGTTTTCCTCCATCCACAAGGGTCTAAGTGTCCAGAGCTAGCAACCAATATGGTCACCAGTAAATTGGTTGTTGCTTATATCCCATTCTCACATAGCAGTATTTTGACCTGGGCTGTCATGGCAAGGCCTTTTCCCGTGCTTACTTGAGT
>JAVSBU010158924.1:0-12581 GCA_033118015.1 Loricariichthys derbyi
CACCATAATTTACAAATAAATTCTTTAAAAATCCTACAATGTGATTTCCTGGATTTTTTTTATTCATTTTGTCTCTCGTAGTGGAAGTGTACATATGATGAAAATTACAGACCTCTCTCATCTTTCTAAGTAGGAGAACTTCCACATTCAGTGGATGACCAAATACTTTTCCCCCCACTGTATATCTTTAAAAAGTATTTGTATGAGTCAGCATTTGGATAATTGGAAATTATTAGCTGTTTTTCATGTCTCTGTTTTTCTGTGTATGTAGTTTAGTAACTTTCTGTTTTATGCTATTTATAGATTTGTGCAACACTTTGGGCTTCAAATTAAAAAAAAATAAAAAATCGAATTATTTCCTCTACCCAACTCTGTTCTCGTATCTCAGCAACTTAGGAAAACATGAGGGTCTCAGTGCTGTCAAAAGATTTAGTAAGAAACATGATCAAATATTTTAATGCATTTTTATTGTGATAACTGTTTACTGCTATAAATAGTTTTTCCATTAAAATGCACTATTATAGCTACATGAGGAGAAAATATAAACTTCACCACAACACAATTATTACTTATCTTATGATTTAATAATATTTTGATCATTTCTTCTCCTGTTTGATGTAGGAAAAATATTTAACTTTTTTCCATGAAGGGCTGGTAAAGTGTGACCATAATGATGCTTTTTAAATGCTAAATATTAGTTTTATTATACAAATAAGAACGTTACATATTTTAAATCACGGTTATTTACAAGCAGCAGAACTGTAAAATATGTTAAGAAGCTACAGAAAATGCTTAAGTAAAAAACTGTGTTAAATGTATTTAAGCAAAGACAGTTTAGAGTCTCAAGAATCTCATGATGTTTAGTAGCAGCAGTAATAAAAGCAAACTGCAAAGCTGCAGAGTTTAAAATTTAAACACATTTAGCACAAATAACATGATCAGTAACCTGTGTTTAAACTCACGACTTTCTCCGTAATGGGAACAGAATCAGATCGAGATATTGCAATGAGCGTAGTTTAATGAAGACAGTATTGTTTAACATTTGAATTAATTACGTGAATGAAAAGGAATTAAAGAAGCAAAATTGCTAACAACTCATATCCAGACTAACAAGAGTTCCTTCTATCAAAACACAAAATGTGATACAAACAAATAAATAAATAAACAAACAAACCCAAAACGTCCAAACAAAGCCCCAGAGGAGGACCAAACAGAGAGAGAGAGAGAGAGAGAGCTCCTCTAAAGCTACTGCACTGGGACAGACCCGGTTTCACACTGGTCCAAATGTCAGAGGAAGCTGGCCATATTACTCCTGCTTAAAGCACAGCAGCAGATCCTCCATTCACACTCTGGGTTTTATTTTTGTTTGCCAAGTAAGACTAAATCCGAGGCAGGAGAAAGATCCCTCTTCCTAAGTGTCTGTGACTGATGGTAAATGTACTTGAGCAGGTACCAGGGGTTTGGTGAACAGGAGGAACGCGTTATGCTCACGGCTGGTGACCGACTTTAGCTTTGCGTGATGCCGCCCCTCTAAGAGGAAGGGTTTAAGATATTAAAAATCAGAAGATACTTCTGCCTGAACTGTGTGTTTCATGAATTAATTGGATATACCTATTAATCTGTTATACCTGGCCATTATTTTATTTTGCAGAACAATTCCTCTAAAGCACATTCAGCAAAATAAAAGGACGGCCAGGCCCGCGTTGTTCAGGCTGTTAAATGACAAACGGTATAAATGATTTCTGACAATTTGCAGACTTCTGATGGCAACATCTGTCTGAAGCTAAAGCACCTCTGTGTGAGTGAGGAGGAGGAACCATGTCTAGGAAATAAAACCTCTAACAATGTAGAATGGTGCAGGCTGATGGTGGCTGGGTTTGGTCTCCAAGTGCTGTTTGTTCGCTCTTTTTTAAATTCTGATAGAATGTAAGCTAGGTTTGTGCAAATAAACATTAAATCTGATCTGTTATTTCCATTAAATAGTTGCATTCTCAAAGGTATTTGTGCTACGAGTCAACGGTACAGTAGTTTATTGTTGTATCAGAGATATTTTGCTTCACATCACTAAGACACTTAATTATTTAATATATTTAGAGAATAAATGCAAACAGAAGTATAATTTGATTAACTCAGTGTTTTGCGATGCAGCCAGAGAAACTCTCACACAACTAGCTTTTTCCAAAGTAAGAACTAAAAAAAAACCTAAAAAATCCTCAAACAACAGCAAACTGAAATGTCTCCTTAATCTCATGGCTTTGAGCCCTCAGGACCAGAGCCCAGAGCTACTCAGTCATGTCTTGCTGAGCACAGATGACATGGCCGTGTGAGTTTACAGAGCTGTGAGGGTCACCTGGCATCACCAAGCTGCCCGTCACTGGCTAACAGCTAATATCAGAAGAAGCAGAGCGGCTAATGGAGTGCAGGTTGGCAAATCCATCACCCACGCCACCCAGAAGCCACTTTGCCAGGTTGATGTCATTTAGCAGATATCTTTTTGAATCATGGTCTGGATGTTTATCCATAGTTGAGGGAGAGGGACGTGGAAGCCTGACCTAAAAAGGTGGAGTACGACACTCTCACTGAATTAACATCCTAAACACCACCAGCACCATCAGGTCAGGCTTCCACCAGAACCCTGAGCAACACATCAGGATCTCTTTTTAGGTGCCTATTCTAGTCTCATCTGCTGTCCCAAATAATTCCAAACATCTAAGGTGGGGCTGAGGTCCGGTGGTTTGCTGGCCTGTAGATAACACCACTGTGTGATGCCCTTCTTCTGATTTTATTATTTTTATTTATTTATTATATTATACACGGCACTCTCTCTAGCACTCGCCTACATTTGTTGACTATCAGGATCTGCTGATCCTTGATTGGGTTCTCGTGGGTTTAGATCATCCCCCAATAGTGCAGTGACCTCTGCACCATGTCCCACCTAGAGTCCATGCCTCCTGTGTCCAGGATTTGTACCAAACTCCAGACATGCAAAGACAAAATGTATGTCATGAACTCAGCCTTCCAATTTCAAGTCCCACTCGGGACACCCAGGCCCTCAGGACCCATCTCTTCCAGTAGCTGGCTCTTACCAACAGAGCTGCTCAGCACAAGCAATAAATAAGCTTAAGATGATGTGGACTCACCATTTTACACTTATTCAGTCTTTGTAAATGTCTAAAAACATGTAATTTTTATATATTTATTACTTGGTAGTTTTGGATGTAGTTTTAAAGTTATGTAAGTCTTAATTTATATTAGGTATCTGGTTGAAATATCGTCAAGTTTTCACTATGGTTGTGGGAAGAAAAAGGTGGACCTTACTCAAAAGAACACTGGTCTAAGCAAAACCAGATGAAGTGAATAATCTACTCAATCCTCATCTTGGCGAATTCCATCTGCAAATCCCTGTGGATGTATGTCAAGGACGGCATACATTCTGAGGACTAATCAGGGAGGAACTACCTCCCATGGAGCTCGTCTGAGGAACACACTCGTTATAGTAGCTGCAGGTGTAAGCCATGCAAATTTTACTCATGTTGTACCTTCTGTCACATACAGGCTCAGTAAAGCCTGGACTTAACTATCGGATCGTTTTTAGTTTTTTACAATTTTAGTACAAAAATCTGTTGTTTACAAGTATATTTCAAAATGGAAGTTACCCTCAGCACAGGCATTACCATCTGGACCAGACACTACACACTCGCCTCAATTACGTCTGGACCAATCACTACACATCACTCAGGGTTCCTATGCACTGAGAAAACGACATAAAAGTCCCTATGTGGCTACTTTGGAGGAGGAAGCTGTGGAGCTGCAGAGTCATGTGGGGGCAGTAATGAGCACGGGAAAATGAAACGAGGAAAAGACACGATCACACAATAATCGTTTATGTTTTTCAATCAATACGTTAGTTAATAAATAACATACATATGCTATTTAATTTTTTATTATAAAATAAGCTTTTACAGATATATAGAGACAACAATATACTAAAATCTAAGGTGTTTCAAGAACTGCATTTGTCTTCACTGCTTTAGCAGAATTGTAAAACAAAAAAAACCCAAAGACTGTTCAGACACAGCTGATGTTACCATCATCATCATCATCATCATCATCCTATTTTATACTCTGCTTAAACCTGAAATGGTGCAAAAGCTGTCACTATTTAGAACACAAAGGTTAATCTCATTAGAGATTGTGTTTATTCTTAACTGATTGAGATACAGTTCAGCACCACTTGGCGGCTTTGGGCTGTATTTTTTGTCTGCCTATTTCTTTTTAAATCTGAGGTTTGTTCTGGATGATTAAATCATTAAATCAGCTTTTTTTTAAAAAAAAATGAAAAATCTGTGTTTTGCAAACCTAGTGATCCAGAATCCAGAACACAAAACCTTTAGAGCAGAAAGATAAAGTCCAGGTTGACGTTGCACTCGGATGTGTGTGGTGTTTCTGTCATAATCCCACATTACCACACAGATCTGGAAACATCATGCCCAAGGCTCTCAGATGAACATATTCAGACATTAGATCTCCTCTGAGAGGAGGACAGGAAGTGTACACACAGCTGTTCCTGCTACTGCACGAGCCATCTCCCTCGGCTAATGTAATTTAAAGACTCTGGGCCGATCGATACCGCCGCACCGTCCCCCATTAACCATCGGTGTGTACGCGGACGTCAATAAGCTTCACGTCTCCATGACATTTAGCTGCTATGGATCAAGAGAGATATGGACCTTCATCACTCCTGTTGTATTCCACTTCACTGCCTTTCTATTTGGGCGCCGTTGTTCAGGCGCTGGTTCTGATTAGACTCAGATTGGATTTTGATTTCTTGGGTATAGCCACTTAATTGTTTGTTTAGACTTTTAATCATAGATTAATGGCACACAACAAACGAGCTGGTGCTTATTAAAGTAACGGGCCAGGTGCAGCTAATGCCTGATGGAGAGAGCACAACACCAACACGCTTTAAATGTATAAGAGTGTGTGTGTGTGTGTGTGTGTGTGTGTGTGTGTGTGTGTGTGTGTGTGTGTGTGTGCGCGCTCTGTATTCAATATGATACATGTTTGTGTTTCTTAGAGAAATTGTGGAACAGGTTTTGGATGCTTTCAGCCTAGATGCTGCTCACCACAGGTGGTCCAGGTTTGCCTTGGTGAGGAGACAGGAGCGGCTGCAGATGAATTATGGATTATCTGCTTTGGGGCATTAGGCGGCCTCCCTCAAACAGCACTTTCAATAAATCCCAGATAGTGTGAGAGGAACATTTCACTCTGCAGCCAAGAACGAGATGTTTACCATCAAAACAGAGCATCTACTCTGGGTTATTCCACTCATAATAGATTTGGGAAAAAAAAGATTTTTGTGTCGTTCCTTATTCCACCCTTTGGACAGCCTCATGAGATGTTCTGTTCTCTAATAACTGGAAGCTTTGATGTACGAGTCAGAACTCACCAGGATCCATAACCAACAAATATAGACTTTAAAGAGGACTTTATATTTAGTGCTCAGTACTGCTTTGTTTTCTGGAACAGCTGCATTCAGGAACGTCTTCGCAAAATTCTGATTAAATTTGAGCTCTCAATTAATTTTGCCATTGTTTTGTATGAGTCTTGTATGAGTCGAGTCACGCAACTTCTACGCTGTTACGGGCCGAAACATGGGCAATGTGGAAACAATCTTCTATAAACTTTGTCCTGTTTTAATTTTTCATATATTTTCAATGCAAATAAGCCACTGTTGGACCCAAGAAGAGACAAGAGCCAACAAAAAGGAAATGCTCCGGTTTCCTCCCACATTCCAAAGACACGTGTTAGGTTAATTGGTCACACTAAATTATGAATGTATGTCGGACTAGTATTGATGTAACCTTGCTCCTAACAAGTAAACAAAGTCTCTCTCTAATAATAATTCTGTTTATATAATATATCAAACGTCCCCATCCAGAGCAACCCAGAGCTATTTGACGCAGAAACTCCTTTCGTTACAGAGTCACAAAAACACACCACATCAGTGGAAGGTCATGCCGAGGAGCTTCCTGTGCAGAGTGCCTGGAACGTGTCCCTGCCTTTCCTGTCCCCGATGGACAAGACACAGGAGAATCTCCTGACAGGAACAAACAGGTCCAGTTTGATGAACTAGATCATGAAAAACATCTGGCTCTGTATCATCTCCATGCATAAGGTGCTGAAGTTCTCCACTCCCTCAACTAGATAGAGTTTAATTACACAATGTGATAGGCCTTCATTTCTGTCTCCACTGGAGTATTTGTCTCAGTATGACGGGTTATATCACTGACAGTGTCTTTAACTGGCTCTCAGCATATAGAGTGTAATTTTAACAGCAGACTGGAATGAATTCAAAGATAAATCCAAACTACCAAAGCAAAAAAAAGAATCGACGGCAGAACCTCTACTTAAAAAAAAAAAAAAAAAAAAAAAAAGGTTTGCTGCTTATTTATGATCCTTTAAATAAATAAAAGTAACATTGTGATCATGAGGAATAAATTAGATGAGAGACACAGCCAAATGATAATTAGGACTAAAAAACCATCCATTAGACCACCATGATGGTTTAACTCCAAACACACGTCTCATACCATCTGATAAAACGTGTTAAATTCATATCACATGTGCGATTTGTTTTCCAGCTACAGTTATTTAAATTTCTATTTATTAAAGCCTTTTAATTGCAGGGGTATTTTTTTTAATGTGACACCCTTATCCGTTGGTACAGCTGTTCTAATCCAAGTGATTATGGGCTAAGAGCCTCCTCAAAGAAACCAACTGTGGCTGCCTGGTGGAGCTGGGATTTGATCCCTGGACCTTCTGGTCCTTAGTCCAGTACCTTAACCAATAGGACACCACAGTCAAATCTAAAACGTAATTGTAATAATCAGTAAAATCCCAAGAGGTAATTTAACATTTCTGTCTTTAATTTCAGACACAAAATGAAAACCAGTGGAAAAATAGCAGCAGCTTTGAAAGCGAGTCTGTGTGATGCACATCATCTCAGATCCAGCTACTGTTTTAGTCAAACGAGGACTGGGAAGAGAATCTGGAATGGATTTTGGCAGAACAGGAGGGACTCGATCCTGCGGAGAAATCACACCCTTCTACGTTAAACCCCAACAAGAACCGGGACCAAAATAACCTATGACAGCATCCTGAATTTGCTGGAGCACGTTTTCAGACACACACAAACACAGCTCTGATGCAAAACAGAAGGAAAAATGCATGTTGCTCAAAAACAGGAGGAGGAAACAGAATCAGACGAGCACAGTGAGCCTGCAGCTCCACCCAGGCTGATTCCAAACACACTAATCTAATCTACGTACAAATCAGATGTGCAGAGTCGTGCCTTAACTCTGGTGAAACAGAGAAACACATTTAGCCTCACCCCAAGGAATTCACTCGCTCATTGTAGGGAGGATAAAGAAGAGATAAACAGATAAATCCCTGAACAGACAACAGAACAAGTCAAACAAATAAATAGTCAAAAGGTGCAGAAATGAGCTTTCAGTGGTTGTGCAAATGAGGCCAGTGCTTAAACCAAAACCATCGAAATGAACCCTTTCTAAGCTGCAGCTTCTACATAAATGATCACAGTCTGCAGAAAGGCAGCTGGTTAGACCAGCGTAAGACAGAACTTTGTCCCTTAAGGACCTCAGTCATACAAAAAAGACTCGGGTTAACAAAGGACAGTGAAACTCTGACTCTCATGATCCTTTTTCTAGTTTCACAGCCGTAAACGTACATAAACTCACACCAGCTCTCGTCCTGTGCACCGTTTCACCCTGAGCCAAAAGAGGAAGGATGAAATCTCGTGGTGACTCGTGGACACTTTGTCTATTTTAGGATGAACAGATGAAAATAAAACAGACACCTGCCCCGTGGCACTGTTTGGGTTTAGGACTTATGGACGTCTCAGACTCTGTATCCGAGTTCTCTATACCCACACCTCAAAAACCTCTTCCACTAAATCAGCACTCACATTTCACACGATATTTAATCAGACCTGCTTTTTGTGGAGCTCCAGCTCTGTAATATTACTCAACACGCAGCTCCAGCAGGAAAATAAAAATAATCCAACCTCGTTGTTTTTAGTCCCTGCGTATGTTCCAACAGCACCAGGTTTTTATCCGAGCAAAGTTCTTACAACCGCAAAACCCTGTGCTAAAAAATCTTGTTGACTTTCCCTTGGGCGCCTCAAGCCATATCTCAGTTCAGGGGAGAAAAGGCTAAGCTATACTGGACTTGACGTGTGCAGGCCTCCTAGACAAAGAACATTTTATCCCACTGCAAATATCTCGACATAACCACAGCTGCCTGCACTAGGAGAAAAATAAACCCGAGGTCTAAATCTTTGGAATGTCTTCAATTTTAAAAGGTACAGAGCCAAAGGACAAAACAGGCAGATCGAATCTCTTCCAAACAACACAGACGGACAGACAAAGGAAGGAAAAATGAGAGAACAGCGTCCTTCTGTTTGTCTACAAAACACGTTCACATGAGCCGAGTCTCTGGTGTGATCTCTCATCTCGTATCTCTGGAATCTCTCGTCATTAATAAATGTATAAATGTGCAAGGATAAACTCTGCTTATAAGTTGATTCAGGATGGTCTACGATTCAATTTTTTCACAATTATAAATTTTACATTGCTAAACAGTGCTAAACAAAACACATTTTCATGTTTTAGTGTCCTCAAATAAAAAAATAACTAGAAATATAAATACAGTAGACCCCGCCTACTCACGGTTCAGCATTCGCAAATTTATCCATTCGCGGAATTTTCTCTGGAAGGCATCTACTTATTTGCTGAAAATCCACACATTCGCGTTTTGTTCCAATAGAACTTATGTACTTGTTATTTGAGGGTTTCCATGAGCCATCTCAATGGCATATCCCAACTACTACTGCTTCTGCTACTGGCATCTTGTAGATGGAGCAACATTTGGGTGTGTGCATATTAACTCTAATACTCAAATGCTATTGGCTGGCGTTCGTATGGTGGTACAAGGTGGGCTCTCATTGGTTGATACATAACAATGCAGTGCAAACACACAGCCACGGCAGTGACGACAACCACGTACATGCATGGTTGGATTTAACCATCAAAATAGTGACTTGTAAGCAATTTTAGAAGGGATTACAAGTATTTGCAGATTCACACTAATTGCGATAATTTTTGGTCCCTAAGCCCCACAATTACGGGGGTTTTACTGTACATAAGTGCTTAAATCCTAAATTAAAAACGAGATCCTGTTAATCACGCTCAGTTTGTCAAACACCTTTTTGTATGGACTGTGTTTGTGTAAAATGCTTTAGAAATATCTTATAACATCCCAAATTTCCCTACTCTCCATTAAAAACAGACGATATACCACAGGTGATGCATGATTGCACCCTCTGGTGTTCAAAAATTGCAACTGTATTAGATGTCCATGAAGATAAGACGTGTGATATCGCCATGACGACACTGTGATGTTTCAGTAATGCAGCCTCTAGAGTCCATAAGTCTGAGGTTTCTCCCATTAAAACATTTTGTGGTTTTGCAAACCATTCGGCTCCAACTAATTAACTGGTTTATTAATGGTTTAATACCAGGGGAGAAAATCAAAACAATCCTCAATACTTTTTGGGAAAATGCATGACTACATACAACATATGATCCAAACTATGAGACGTTCTAATTAATGTGCTGTGGCCTCCAAATACTGGCAGAATTGGCCATTATTAAAGAGCTCAGCTTTCCAATTAAAAGTTTCATTAGTAATTTATAAAACCTTTAACCTGCTTCAAGACAAACCGAAAATTTAATGATTAATAATAATTAAACAAATTACAAAACACCTGCAAATTAGCAGCAACAAAATCTGAGCACCATAAAACCCGTCCATGCCAAGAAGTTAACAGAACTCCCTGGTAGCACAATAAGCCGGTTCCAATTAGTGAGGGTTCAAACCAAAAGCCTGTCCTACCTGTCCTGTCGAGAGGATGAAATGGAGGACTGAGCTATGGAAGGTCCATCCAGCTCCTGTTTAATGAGCCACAGCTCAACAAGGAGCAAGTGGTTTTAGAGTTCAGTCACACTCCAGCTTCCACATGCATGCTTTAGCAATAACACGAATAAAAAACAAACACGCAATTTTCATTCCAACATCAGCAACATTACATAAGCGACAAATTACAAACTCCAAGGTGTGTCAGGATTTAGAGCGTTTCTATTTTAAGAATCACATCGTTCACTTTACACTAATGAGAGCGCTTGACTTTAAATCAGCGTCAGTTCTTCCTTTCTACATTTTCCGATGATCTCATTTACATAAAAATGTTCACTTGAAAGCCACAAAACCTTTATTTAGACACTGTCATGAGAACAGATGGAGAAGGAATCTAAGCAAGACACACAGCCTGCTACGAGCTCTTTAACCAGCAACCAAAGGCAAGCTAAGCATCTGAGAAAGTGTGGATAAAAACACAATCCAATCCCCAGTTGGCATTTGGATCAATAAAGCCCTGAAGCTTAAACACAAAGCCTGGAGTAAAGACACAGACGAGATCACCATGCACTGCTGCATATCCTCCACCATTACAGGTCAAAAACAAGAGTCACAGTCATCACAGCGTCCTCACTACCATTATCACTGTCCTCCACAGGGCTGTAACAAGGTACAGCAGTATATGGGGGTGTGGGGGTGGGAGTGGGGGGTGCTTGTCCATTTTTTCTCTGCATTGTGTTCTGTTCGTAGTACTAATGTAAATTGTCTGGTAGGTGGTAGCATTGTATTAGAATTGGTTACTACGGTTATATTTGGAGAGTAGGGGGGGAGCAATCAATAAAATTTCAGTACACAAAACGTCCTCCGTTTGATCACAATTGTTCAACACAACAATTTGTCCCCAAACAACATTTGTCCCCAAAAATATAGCCTTGTAAAAACACTTGTAAAATAACTTTGGATTTTGTTTTAGAAAAATCACTTGCCTTCAAATAAACAACATGGTAATGTTGAACAGCAGATTTTATCTGACCTATGGTGTAAGTTCTGAGTGATGATGCTGGTTGGGGGATGTACTTACAAAACAGTTCACAGCTTTGATTGGAAGTCCTGGAATTGATTGACACCTTTTTCAGCGAATAGCAGGCATTCTAAACTAAAACTTGACATACGACACGGGTGGCTATTGGATGGTTTGGAGTCCAAACCATGATGAATAAGCCACACATTTGTCATTTTGGCTCAGAAAGACGGCATCGTAAACCAATGGGCCTTTGATTAAGTATTTTGTGATAAGTAATTTGTGGGTTTTAAGGCAGAGCAGAGCTGTTTAAGATAGAGCGATTTATCGTTACGTAGAGTGGGAGGGTCCATAAGGTAGAGTGGGAGGGGAGGGTCCATAAGGTAGAGTGGGAGGGGAGGGTCCATAAGGTAGAGCGGGAGGGTCCATAAGATAGAGTGGGAGGGTCCATAAGGTAGAGTGGGAGGGTCCATAAGGTAGAGTGGCCTGCTCTTGCAAAAGCCCTCGTGGAGAAGCCTATATTATGTAATTCAGAGAAATCTCACCACAAATAAAATCACAAAATTACTCAAATTTATACACCTCCAGTTCTGTAAATTACTGATTAACTAACCATACACTGAAATGAAAATGGCATCAATCGATCCAATTATTCGTTCTATCATTAGCTGAAACCAAACCTGAATCTTTAAACACAATGGAGCTAAAAATCAATACTGATGGAGGGGTTATTTTGTTTAAAATGCTATTAATGATACAAACTGTGATTAAGTTGCTGATGCCTGGCATCCAGATACGGGGTCACCAAGGTCTGGACCTCTGTAGGTTTTCAGAGGTTAAACAGTAGTCGTGATGACTGCACACATACTTTACTTTAGATTTGTTATTCACTGTCTGCTGTGTGTGAGAGTTGTGAGAGAGGGTGCGAGTGCAGGAACTTCATTAGCACGTTGGCAGCATCCATGTGTGAGCTGAGAGCAAACCACAGGAAGGTGAAGGAAACAAACTGAATTATGGCAGATGATGTTTCACTAAGGTTCTGTTAGATTCCAATAATATTCATTATTGTAAAATTGCTTAGTGCTCAAACACACCAAAGATTCTCTACTTATTATTTAATTGGCTAAAATTTCTGGCCATCTCTAATATTAACAAATGATTTTATAATGTAGTGTGTGGCTATCAGCTGTTGATTTTAAAATACACTCTTAAAACCAGAAGAAGACTTGTAATCACACACTTTATTTAACTCTGTGCATTACATTAGGGAACAGAAGCTAAATGAAAAAGCACCGGCTCATTTCCAGGAAGGACAGATTATTCTGAATAAAGGAACCAGGTGCTGTAGAAACCCAGGCGTATTTTCATTTAGACAGTAAGAACGAAGTCTGTGTTTTTAAGGCCTTGCAGCGCTGCATCAAAATGAATATCATGCTTAAACCCTGAGCTTTTCCACTGTACTGGAAACAGAAGAAAGTGAGAGTCTGAGTGAGATGGATACGTAATCTAATTAGACTGCACTGCAGATCCTTTTTTTTTTTTTTTTTTTTTTTTTTTTTTTTTT
>JAVSBU010159229.1:0-20151 GCA_033118015.1 Loricariichthys derbyi
AAAATACCACGATAAATATTTTAAATTAATATTTTTTGAAAATCCGCAAAACAGCGAGTCCGCAATAAACGAACCGCAAAGTAGCGAGAGAACACTGTATATTGAATCTACGAATAATTTGTTTATAATTCTAAATGTATCTCTAGTATTTTAACTTAATCAAAGAGGATTATCTAAAATGTACATTGTTTTGAATTGTTTGCACTTCAGAAATAAATAAAAAATTTTATAGAAATTTCAGTATTATGATTTGTATAGAATCCTGAGCAGAGAGTTACACCCCTTATCAAAGTGCAGCTCCCTGTCCAACCTTCACTTCTTCAGACGTGGTCAATTGTACCTGTATGACGACCATTTGAATAAAAACACATTTAACATTCTGGAAATGTATTAAGCATCCCAATTCCTTCATATATTGTCTCAAATTTTGTGGGGAGAAGTAAACCATATAAAAATAAAAAAATTCAATATATACACGACATTTTTATATTCTACGTACTTTTGACAGTAGAATAAGACACAAACCTTTATAAAAAACAATTTAAGAACCAAAAAACAAAAACAAACAAACAAAAAACACGGAACAAGCAGCATGTAGATATTCTAGGACATATTATGAATTATACCCTTTTTACAACAATTTCCTTTTATGTTTGAGATTTATTGAGAACTCAAGTGAAGGCCCTGCAATACCACCGCTCTACTGGCAGATGGCAGTAGAACAATAAACTATCATGGTTATGCTGGTAAGGGATGAAATTTCATGGCTGTCATTTCTGCTGCCAAGTAACTACAGTATTCAGTCATATGCAGCTGATTCTAACGTTAATTTCTCCATAGAACTTTAGGATAACAAAGTACTTTAAGCCTTATTTATACATTCTACATGTTGATGGTTATCACAAGACCAAGGTTAATCTAATTAGAAGGTAATCAAGGATGCAGGTTTTCTGGGACTTTAATGCTGCTTATCTATCCTGAGAGAGCAGATAAACCACAAACTCAACATGACATACAGCACTGTGCAAAAGTTTTAGGCCACCATTAGACTGAATGAAATGTCTTTTTCAGTCTCTTTATTAGAATACAACTAGAAAACACTGGAAATGTGTATGGAGGACCAAAAAATCTATAGGCTACAGTGGCGAGTATTTAGTGTGACGTTCTCTTACACTTGCGCAATAGCAGCATCTGGCAGAGATGCCAAGGTCGACCTGTCTACAGTCTGAAGAAGCAAGAATGGTCTTTTTGGAAGGGTAGCAGCCATGGGAACAGAGTGAAAAGCCCAAGACATTCTAAAGCGCACAAAGACTGGAATGAAAAGCAGTGGGAAAGAGGATTAAGCAACAGTTTTTGCGTCCAACTGTTGACAATATGATAAATGGACATTATACATTACGCTAAAACAACAAATCGAATGGTGACCTAATACTTTTGTACTTCCTGTTATTGAAAGCACATTGCGACAGTTGCGTGACCCTGAAACTGAAGCGAAATGAAACCACAACATAAACACTCTCAAACGCACTCGGCGAAAGAAGCTCTCTCAACGTGTTCTCTCGGTGTGTTCTCTCGATGCCTTACCTGAATGTCGTGAATGATGGCTTTGAACTGTGATGACCGTTCCATCCAGGTGTTCACCCGCTCCATGGCCGTGTCAAAGTTCTTCACGTATTCGCCGTACATTTTCAGAAAAGGAGCCAGCTTCTGCAGGATGTCCCCGATTCGTGGGTTTGCATCCCTGACGGGACAAGTCAAAAGAAGAGTCACTTCAAGACCCTCTGACCATTAGGCTTGAGAAGATGAAGAAATTTCGTTAAACGCTTATCATCTGATGAATAATGGTGATAACTGTGGGACTGTGGTAGCCTAGCGGTTAAGGCATTGGATTATGATTTCCCTGGTATTTTTGTTTATTCATTTATTATTTAAAATTGAGTTCAGCACCAATGGCTGTTTGTGATTACAAGGTTACATCAAACCTGGTCATACACACTCACACCAAGCCAATTTAGTGTAATCAATTAACCTAACAATCTGAACTTAATGTTAATACCCTGCTTGTATTCTTGAGCCGTTGGGCTAACAAATGTCAGTTTCGAGCGTAGACTTTTGTCACATCAATTCTGCATATTTGATCTGACCTCGCTGTTCTAATGTGTGGTAATTTATCCTTATTCAATTTTCCACTTTTGAAACATAGAGCGAAGTCCCTCAGCACTGACGTACGCTTGGTTAAAATCGAAATATGGCCACACTGGCATTCTCAGCATTATTTTTTTAAATGACTGCTTCCATTTTACTCTCGGATCTCACATACAAGAGTTGCTTTTATGACTCGTTTCCCAACATTGTGACCCCATTGAGATAAAAAAATTATAGGTTATGAGTTTGTGTAGGTATGTTTACTTATTCGTTTCATTTATCGTCATATTAACATCAATGGCTAGATTCATGAGAGACACAATGCTATAATCATATTATAATCATAAATCATATTTACATCATTTTCATTGTTTAGCAGACACCCTTATCCAGAGCGTCTTACAACTGATACATTCTTACAGGGTTTTCCTCAAAGACCCAACAGTGGCACCTTGGCAGAAATGGGATTTGAACCCTGCACTTTCTGGTCCATAATCCAGTACCTTAACTACTAGGCTACCACAGCATGCTAGTCATGGGTCACTAAAGATTGACCAATCAATATGTCCTTTGATTATGGGAGGATACTGGAGCATGCCGAGTAAATTCATGCAAACACAGGGAGGACATGAGAAGTTCCAAGGTCGTGACTGACCCAGGAATCTCGGAATTGTGAGGCAACCACTGCAGCATCGTGCTGCCCCATACGCGTAGGTAGTTTGATGTAGTTATGTTTGTAGAGTTAAGTCAACGCTTTTCTACCGAATAAAATAAATTTAAAAAGTAAATAACGTTGTATTAATCATTCTAGAAAAGTTGTATAAGTAAAGCCGAAGCAGAAGAAAACAATGTGAATGTGGTATGCTAAATAAAGTATAAGGAAGGTCATTTTAATAGCGTCTTTGCTTTCTTAAATGAACAGTAATTTTAAAAGATAATAATGATTACTGACCCAGGACTACTGTTTATTCAGCCAGAGTTTCTGGAGAGCTAACAACACCTGCATCCAAAATCTGCATATTTGTGGCTATGGAGGAGGATTACCGATGCGTACCCGAGGATCTCTCTGTTCCACTCTCAGGTGGTTAAGCAGGAACATTTCAGGTGCTAGCGAGTACATTTTGGTTAACAAGAGGAAATAACTGAGGACTGGAGCAAATGTTCTCCCTGACACAGCACTGTTAGAGGGTTTTTGCTGTTCTCTCTTTTCCTTCCTGTCTCTCCATGTCCTTTCCTGTACAATCTTACTCAATCTGGCTATGTAGGTCCACGTTTTCCTCTTTCTGTCCTGTGCTTTACTTTCACTGTCTCTCCCCAGCTCAGCCCTAGTTTGTCAGTCCTCTGTCACTCCCTTCTTTTAAATTCCTTCCTCATCCTTCACCTCCTGGCGTCTCTCAGGACTCACCACTCCTCCATGCGTTTCTCCAGCGCCGGCAGCAAGAACTGCTGGTGAAAGCAGTGGATGGAGCAGATGTTGGAGAAGATGCCCATCACCACGTCACAGGGGAAAGAGCCTCGTGTCCGCGCCTCCTCCATCAGCCGACCGTAAAATACTTGATCCAGGAGGTGAAGCCGGGACACGTACGCCTTCTCTGTGTGCAGGAGCTCGTTGGCGATGTTGAAGACACGCTGCTGGACGGAAAGCTGCACGGGAAAACACACACAAATGCACAATTCACACAATAGAATAAATAAATAAAATATCTACTAAAATCACAGCTGAGTGACCCACCTGGCCGCTGGGACAGTACAGGCCACCCAAACACCTTTCACTCACCTCTACAGAGTCCTGTCTTTCGGCTTTGGGCTGAGGCTGCACGGCCATGGAGTTCATTTCGCTTTCGTCTCCGCTTCCTTCCTCCAAATCGCTGTCGCGCTCCGAGTCCCTACCCCCTTGCTCCACGGAGGCAGAGGCTCCATCTCCCACCGCTCCCTCCACACAGCCGCACGAGGACGAGGAGGAGAGGCGAGGAAGAGAGAGGCACACCTCTCTCTCATCCCCAGCAAAGCAGAGCTCCTCGCTGTGAGACGGAGAGCTGATGCTGTCGATGCCACTGTCCCGGTTGGCCAGTTTGGCGTCTGTCTGTTGTGGAGGGAGGGACAAACGATCTGGAGGGATTTCCGACTGGCTGAGGTCCCGCATCTCTACGCCATCTAGAAGTTTGTCGGAAGCACCGTATCCGGACTCGGTGCTGAGGCGTTTTTCCAAGCAGGACGCACCCAGTTCGCTATCGTCCTCCTCAACCTCCTCTTTCGCCTCCTTCTCTATCCCACTATCCTCCTTCTCACCTCCTTCCCTGTTTACCTGCTCTGCCTCAACAGGAGGAAGCTCCGCAGGTTCAGGGAGGGAGGCGCAAGGCAAGACACTGTCCGTGGTGGGCTGGGGTTCAGGTGGCCGTGGTATACACATCACTCCCGCAGTGATATCAGGCACCATGATGATCTGCTCCCTGAAAACATACACAAACTTTAGAATCACGGCAAATCGGAAACGGTTTACCACAGTTTACCACACAGTACAGGACTGTGTGTGTGTCGCTCTCTCACCTCTCAAACCTCTCGATGAGAGACAGGACACACGTCGGGGAGGAGCTTCCCTCGGCCTGTGGCAGGGCGGCTCGGGATTGGCGGGGGTCGGCTGGCAGAGGCCGTGATGGAGCTGGGGGGAGGGGTTTTTCTGGGGGTCGTGGTCGCCGGCCACTCTGTTGTTGGAGATGCGGTGGCTTCGGGGGCACTGAGTGGGACAAAATCAATAAAAACGATGCTTTCTGTCAGTGTTCCCAGATCATGTGACCACAGCTGAACGATCAACGGTCAGAAGCACTAAGCTCTGATTCTCACTCCTGATAAGGCTCTACTTCTATAGTACATATGACATGTGGCTTCAACCTGCATTTAACCACGTCACATCAGCCTTTAGCTTTATTAAGAATGACTATCTGAACTTTATACACACTGTGAGCTGTACCATACACACAACATTAGTGATGCACCAGAATAAAAACGTCTAGAATCTGAGCCGAAAAAACTGAAACTGCGTTTTCTTGAATGTGTTTTATTTTCACTCGCATTTTTTGCTTCTTTATTTGCGTTTTATTTCGGTTTTTTCGTTAGTCTTTTATGTTTTTCATTCTTCATTTAATTATGATTTAATCACGATTTTACGTTTTTGTTCATGGTTTTAAATTTGTGTTCTTGCTTGTGATTTTGTTTGATTTCTTGTTTGTTTTTAATTCGCGTTCATTCTGTAATTTTGTTTTTGATTTTCTTTTGTTTATTTAATTTGCATTTGTATGTGCATTTTTGTTTGTTCTGTTATTTGCAAAAGTTTCTATTTGAAAGTTTTTGTTTACTTTGCATTTTCAAACTTTTTTTCTGAATTTGTGTGGTTTGTTTTTTGTTAATTTATTTACATTTGTAGATTTTTTTTTTTAATCTGCATTTTAAATTTTGTTTTGTTTGTGCTTTTAAAATAGCATTTTGTTTTATAATTACTGGGTTTTTTTTTCTTTTATATTTGTTTTTATTTGGGTTTGTTGTTAAATTAGCTCTTTTGTTAGTGGTTTTAAATAGCACTTTTAAATGAGCAATTTTTTTAGTTTTTCATTTGCATTGGTTTGATTTGCATTTTATCTATACTATTTAGGTTTTTTTTAACCTTACCTAAGTCTTAAGGAAATCAGAGAAGCCGGTATACCTAGAGAAATCCCTTGCATTCTTTCTACTTTTTTGGTTTGTCTTTTATTTATTTATTTATTTATTTTTTTAATTTATTTTATTTTTTTGATTCTCAGTTTAATCATGATTTAATTATGATGTGAGATATATTTTGTTTTGTTTTTTTAATTTGTGTTCTTTCTTGTGCTTTTTATTTGCATTTTGTTGATTATTAATTTGTATTTGTTTTTTATTTTTGTTTGTGTTTTTCTACATTTTTCACTTTGTGACAAAATTAACTACTGCACCATGGTGCCATATTCATCTCTTTTACTGCATTTTTTCATTTGCCAAATTCAAACCTAGTGTTAAAATTCTGTTGTCAGTAGACGGTGACGCACATACACTACAGATCTGGTAAATCAGGATTAGGTTTAAATCCTGGAGTAATACATTAACCACACTTTCCATAAATCAACCATAAGTCATTAAAGTGCAAGAATTATAAGGAGGCACAGAACTCTACCTTGCGGTTTGGGACCGGGTAATGGAGGCCGTGTTTTGGGAGGCACAGGTGGGGCGTCTTGAGGGCCGTTCTCACTCGTACCATTACAATGCTGAAGCCCCAGGGGCCCGGGGTCTGAGCAAAGGCGCTGAGGGGCCTCATGGACTCCTGGGCAAGGACTGGGCTCCAAAGACAGACTCTTAGTGAGGAGTCGAGGACTGGATGCGGACGAGCCTGAGAGAGAGAGACAAAGGGAGATGCAGAGAAAGATCAGTTTCGTGCCGTCATGAGTTCAACTAATTTTAACTACCTGAACTTAGACATTTATGAGGATATCAGAATTTGCCTTTGCCATTTTTCCATTTTGACAAAAAATTATTTGCAAAAAGTCTGTTACTAAATATCTAACATTTGCCATGAATAACACTATGGCTTACAGTAACTAAGGTTACATTCACATTCGCACAGCAGGCAAAGGGGCCCAGATCCAGTTTCCTCAGCAATCCAAAATTCTTTTAGGTTGTTCATATCTACTGTATATATGACATTCATTTGCACATTTCATGCTTCTAAACTGACACACATCTGCAATTGCAATGATTCACATGACCTCGCTTGACAGGAGGTAAACAATCAACATGGAGTCAACAGTAACAGACGCTTCTATAATGGTCTTGTTAATGTCTAATGGTGGCCAGCTGCAAATTCGGAAGCAAATTATCCTGAGAGTGAGAAGGTGAGAGAGTGCAAAGACTTTAATAATGGGTCTCTGTGGGTCTCAGATCCATATGAAGTCTCAGGTTATAACCTCTTAATGCTCTAAATAAGCATCTCTACAGAAACCTTAGAAAAGAGAGAGTTTGAAATCCTGGTTCTAATATCTCGATAACTGAGATTTCAATCTGTCTGACTGGAGAGGCGTTTGAGAAAGGTGAGTACAAACAACTTTTAAATAATTTAGACCGAAGATGTACATGGCCAAAGTACTGTCTGATTATCATCAATGAGAAAATAGCAGAAAATATTAAGATATCATATTTTTCATTATTGTAAACCACTTTAGGTGAAGGCTAGAGATGCAACGTCTCTATCGCATTCATCTCTCTGAAATGCATCTGACTGCCTAAACCTTCACACAAAAAAATATGATATAGCTCACATCATCCATGAAGAACATCCCAGCCATTAAACATGTCACTCTCTTGCACCCAAACTGATCTATGCACTGCAGTAACGCTTGTTACGGACACATGTTTAACAGCCTTCTCCTTTAACATTTTCTCCTGCTCATCCTTTTAGCCTAAGGAGATCGTAAATCGCAGCAACCACCTTTTGCAACACATGAAGTGAGCAGGTCCAGCTCTATTAACTATTTATATATTAGAAGGGATACAGCAATCAGATTTCAATCTGGTGGACTGAAGACCATATCAACTAAAAGTGTAAATACATGTGACTAAATCTTTATCCAGATCCAATCCAGACATGAGACTCGTGAAAAGTGAGTGATCTGAGGCTGCTGCTCGACTTTGGGTGGTGCTGAGAAGGCAGCAGATGAAAGAAATCCTTTTATTTAAATGCAAATTCATATAAGCTGACTTTGATAAGTGCGATCAATGTGCAGGATGGATTATGGACTATAAGAAGCAGCTGACAACAAAATCCCTTCCATCTCTCACATTCACATTCACATGAGCTCTCGACGTTAATCACGACGTTCTGAGACTGTAGATGCCCTCACTGGTAAAATTAACCTGCTATTCATTTATACGACTTCCCTCTGACCCTGTTTTATTTTATTACTTTTTATAAGTGCTGTCAGATGATTCAAATGTTTAATAACATTAATGATGTTTATTGCGATTAATTACTTTACACTTGTTCACATATAACGAGGGGGGTACTGATATTTACAATTTTAAAACTCTGTTTCTCATAAGGGTGGCACGGTGGTGCCGTGGTTAGCACTGACGCATCACATCACGAGATCCCTTGTTCGATTCCGTCACTGGGGTCCGTCTGTGTGGAGTTTGCAGGTCCTCCCTGTGCCTGTGTGAGTTTATTCTGGGTACTCCGGTTTCCTTCCACATACTGTGTTAGTTTAATTGGTGTCTCCAAAGTCAGGGCTTTCAAATTATGCTGTTGCCAGGCACATTCTCCACCTACTCCACCACTCTGTGCCTTCTACTTTTTAATTTAAGTAGCGAAATTCATATATTTCCCGCTAGGTGTCAGTTATAACTTATGGTAAGGTGCCTGCTACTTTGGCATGCCCTCCTGCTACTCCAAAACAATTTTAAAGCCCTGCAAAGTGCCCCTAGTGTGTGTGTGTGTGTGCCTTTTGATGTAGTGACATTCTACATAGGTTTGTTCCTGCCCTGCACCTGAGGTTCCCGTTACCCCAATCAAGTATATAGCAGACTTATTGTAATTGCATGGGTTTAGTTTTATTTTTTTGTTGTTGAAGAAAATGTGCATTCTTTTACATTGTTTACAGAAAAAACCCCGTAAGAAAATCAAATTGTGAATTCAGTATCGTGAATTAAATCATGAATAGGGTGTATTGTTATACCCCTTTTTTAGCAGTAAATAAAAAGCTTTTTCCTTCAAAAGTACTGCACATAATGTATAAGAGCTGACCATATAAAGTTCAACGGAATAGATTCATTATTCTTATTAGAAACCTATTTGCCTGAGCAAGCTGTTATCTGATGTGCCAGGCATTTACAACTGGATCCTGTGTGTATATGTCATAGTATCTCCTGTAATCACACTAATGAGCAATGACATGTAACAAAGTGTTTAGTGAGTCATTGCGGAGACAGACCATACTACTGAAACTTCATTTGGTTTAGTAACAAAAATGGAATTGACAGTTTTTAAAAACGTACTGCAGTTAAGTGTTCAAATTGCACAAAAAGATGCAGATTGTACTACGTTGATTTAGTATTGTGATTCTTGCAACATGATTCAGATATTGGTCAAAGAGATTAAAATCAATCCCTATCTTTGGAATGTGGAAGCCAGGCACAGACACAGAAATAACATGCAAACAAGTACGACTTCCCCAAAAGCAATTTTTAAATAACAAGTTCTATAAAACCCATTAACAAGGCCAAATAATCCCCCTGTGTTTCTATATGTACATCACATAATGTGACAAATCTTCTCTGCAAAGGGCTGGTGTAGCTACAGGGATTTGTTTCACCAGGCAGAGACACCTGACACATTTCCTCAAATGCTTGTAGACCAAGACCAACTGATTAAACATGTACTGTAGCCTCAAATGTAATTCCTGCTGAGCTGGAACGAAAACCTGCAGCCACACAAGATTTTGTGGATTAGCTTGACCACCCACGACTTAAAGATTAAAAATGTGAAGCTATACTCTCACCTCTATAAATGGAAGGGATGAAAGAAAGTCTGAGAATCCATTACTGTGTAGCAGAGCCTGAATGATATAGGATTTTCTAGACTGATATCAATTTCCATATCTGAGAGAATACAAGAGGTGTTCCACCGAATAGGTGCCTTTTTCACCCCGATCTCATTGCATGTATAATTAATATAATAATAACTGTAAAAAATAATTTGTGATGCAAATACAAAATGAATGTACATAATTTACAATGTTATTAAATGCTACTAAAACACTAAAAAAATAGCATTTGTAAATTAAATATAATTTTTAAAAATATATTTAATTTTTTTTTCAAAAAGCACTGGTGTGGTGCCTTAAATATTTTTTCAGAGCAAATCTATAATATTTTACTTTAAAATAAACATTTTAATCATGTCCTCAGGTTTTCACTAAGTCCTGCTAGCCTAACATATTCACACTTATGAAAATTATAGAACAGACTATAAGTCAGATGATCAATAGGAAGCTGTATCGTTTGGATCTTTTGAAGATCAAAGTCATTTCTCTCTTATTGTTTCCTGTATATTTGATGATATTGTAACTATGACTGTGAAGGTCAATCTCAATTTACTGTTCTGTTACCTAAATAATTTTCAATGTTATTTGTTTATTGTAAAAATACTCATTTCTGGTAGATCATTACCAGATACCATGTGCTTACATTTCATGTATTTGCTAATTCTGTGCTGAAAACTGTCCTTTTACTCTTATTTATATTAGTTTATATAAAAGGAGAAACCTTGTAAAAATAAAAAATAGGTTGCTTGAGTCTGAAAAATAAATATGTGTTAATAGTTTTAGTGTTTAAAAACTATAGAAAATGAAGCTACAACAGGCAAACGACACCCAGAATGACTCACAAAAATATGCTAATAACATATTGGCCAACATTCTTCTTATAAGAAAAAACTATATAACATAACATATTAAAGTCAAATCAAATTGATTTCTGTAGCACCTTTTTAAAAATAGAGCATTGTCTCAAAGCAGTTTCACAAATCTCGAGTGTTACAAGTTTGCAAAAAAAACAACCAATAAAGTTTATTTGTTGGAACGTTCATATACTGTATTTGTAATTCTATTGAATATGAGTTGAAAAGGATTTGCAAATCATCGTATTCTGTTTTCATTTACGTTTTACACAACATCCAAACTTAATTGGAATTGGGGTTGTATGTACGACTAAATTACCTAATTAATAAGTTGATTGTAATAGGGTAAATACACAGAAGCTAAATACAGGTATGCACCATTTAATGACCGAAATGGATGCTGACCGGACATTACCATAGTCACATAGTCTAATGAGACTGTAATATGTGAATTTGACAGATATACCACTGAAATCACGAGTGGAATACATCTCTAGTGTCACTGTATTTTTAATTTATGGAAATTCACAATAACTATAGTCATAAAGTTCTAGTCAGGGTCATGGCAGGGGTCCAGTGCCTATCTTGTGGTGCCCATGGGACTGTGGTAGCCTAGTGATTAAAGCACTTTACTCTGGACCAGAAGGTTCAAATCCCACCTCTGCCAAGCTGCCACTGTTGGGTCCTTGAGTAAGACCTTTAACCTATAATTGCTTAAGACTGCATATGGGTGTCTGCTAAATGTAAATGTATCCTGAGGAAATGTGATATTTAATGCCAGTCCTTTTTAGTAGGCAGAGGTCCATCCTGGCAATGATGCATGTAACGTGCATGTTTGATTGCACTGGGCACTGGGACTTGAACCTGCATCAACACAGTAGTGGGCTGGCAAAATGCTGCAGTCGCTAATATATTAAATCCTGAATGAGCAGACTATTTATCCAGGGGCTGTATTATTACTGTTAGGTTGGCTTTTTAAATTGAGTTCACACACTTAGCAGGCAGTGTTGCTTTACGTGTCACTGAGCTCTGCTCTGGCAGACTTTCTCACTTTAAGAGCTTTCGATGAACATTAAGGCTGCGTTTTGAGGAAGCTGTCTGTATGGATCTGGAGTACATTATGATGGTCAGTGTGTTAGAACATCGGCCTCCAGTGTAGACACTCTGGGTTATTATTGAACTGTTTAGAGAATGACTTAAGCTCAGCACTTCACGCTTCACTCTCCCGTGACATAAGGGCAGCAGGAGCTTCAAAAAGTGCTGGTGGTCGGCCGAAAATAACATAGGCTCCTTTCATATTAAAATATTTCAGATTGAAAACCGTGCCTGCTTTTTGAAGCGGCAAATCTGGCAGAGAATTCCTTAAAGTGGCACAGACGGGTCAGATGGTTTCAGACCGGCCGTGTGATGTTGCCGTTTTAAGGAATCAATCTGGTGTGCGTCCTACACACGGACCTAATTGGTTCCATGTGACGATGCTCGTAGCCACTTCTACAGGCAGCGAGATGAAATGACTTCCAGACGTTTCTGTTGAAATGCCTTGAAAGAGAAGAAAAGAGTGGAAGAGGGAGAAAAACAAAGCTATCCAAGCTCCAGACGGGATTACTCAGTGCTATTTGGGTTTATTTCATATGATTTCTCGCTTTCCTTCTGAAACCTTCTTTGATACATGTCAGTGCACTCGTGTTTAGACTGGATGTTTAGAATGAATGGGTGTTTTGACCTACAAACCCATTTAAAGCTGGATACATAAAGTCTTTCTGCCTTGAATGCAGACTTGTCCAAATAATCATTACGAGTTTTGTCAAGACTCTTCACAGCTCAGTTTGCATTGCTCCTGAAGTGCACATAATCCTGTACACATAACAATAATGATAATACATAAAAAAAGACTAGTAGTACATTAGGAAAGTGTATAAACCTATAAAAAACACCCATTCCTTTTTTTTTATATCATGGCACTCAGACGTATAGCAGATGGAAACATTCTTCCAGCACAAAAGACTTTTATCAGTACAGGGTTCAGTGTAAACACCTGCCAATAATTGATCGGAGCCAAGATTTTAGGATTTCTGGGTGGTCCATCACTGTAGACCCCACTGTGAAGCTCAGCTGTGCTTTCAGTCCAGTCAAGAGACAGAATTGGTGAGAAAGGGTAGGTCAGAGTTCATTTCTGTCTTTATGATGATAATTGGTCCTCATAATCATATATTATACACTCCACTTTATTAGATACATGGACTCATTTGCCTTCAAAACTGCCTTAATTATTCATGCCATAGATGCAACAAGGTGTTGGAAATATTTATCTGAGATTTTGGTCCATATTGACATGATAGCATCATGCAGCGACTGACCATCCATGACGTAAATATTCTGTTCCACCACATCCCAAAGGTGCTCTATTGGATTGAGATGTGATAACTCTGGTGAATCTGGTGACTTCAAGAAACCAGTGTGAGATTATCTAAGCTTTTTGATATGGTGTGTGATACACTGTGCTCATAAAGGGATGCACATGGTAAGAAACAATACTCGGGTAATCTGTGGTGTTTAAACAATGCTCAGATGGTAGTAAGGGGTCCAAAGTGTCCCAAAAAATCTCCCCACAGAATGACAACCCTACCAGCAGACTGAACCGTTGATACAAGGCAGGATGGATCCAGGCTTTCATGTTTTTACACCAATTTCTAAATCGAGACCAGGCAACATTTTTTCATTCAAAAATCAGTTGCCTCTTCTTAGCTGACAGGAGTGCCACTCGTTGTGGGTCTTCAGCTGATGTAGCCCATATGCTTCAAGGTTTGGCATGTTGTACATTCAGAGATGCTCTTCTGCATACCTCAGTTGTAATGAGTGCTTATTTAGTTACCCCTCTATCAGCAGTTTAGCCATTCTCCTCCTGATATGAACAAGACATTTTCACCAAGGGAACTGCCCTTAATGGATAGTTTATCTTTTCTAGACCATTCTCTGTAAATGTGCTGTGTATGAAAATCCCAGTAGAACAGAAATTACTTGAAATACTCAGACCAGCCCATTTAACACCAACAACCATGCCATGTCATTTAAATCACCTTTCTTCCCCGTTCTGATGCTCTTCAGCAGCTCATCTTGACAATGCCTACAGAGGTCAGTGTAAAGTTCCAAAGCAGCATCTCTCATATGGTATGGGGGTGTATTAGCGCCCATGACATGGGGAACTTACACATCTGTGAAGGCACCATTAATGCTGAATGGTACAAACAGGTTTTGGAGCAACATATGCTGCCATCTAAGCAACATCTTTTTCATGGACGTCCCTGCTTATTTCAGCAAGACAATGCACATGTTACATCAGCATGGCTTCGTTGTAAAATAGTGCAGGTACAAGACAGGCCTGCCTGCAGTCCAGACCTGCCTCTCATTGAAAATGTGTGGTGCATTATGAAGCACTAAATACGACAACGGAGACCCCGAATTGTTGATCAACTGTTGTACATCAAACAAGAATGGGAAAGAATTCCAGCTACAAAGCTTCAACAATAGTGTCCTCAGTTCCCAAATCCTTATTCAGTGTTATTAAAAGAAAGGAATGATGTAAGATATCATTATATAGTTTTTAACCTTATTACTAGCCCTAAATTGCCCCTGTCCTAACTTTTAAGGAACATGCTGCAGGTATCAAATTCAAATGAGTGAACATTTGAAAAAGACAATAAAGTTTTTCCGTTTGAACTTCATTAGAAATTGGGTTGCAGTTGGTGAAGTCACAAAGAACACCAGGGTAACTTCTAAGCAACTGAAGACCTCTCTCACATTGGCTAATGTTAACGTTCATGACTCAACCATCAGAAGAGTATTGAACAACAATGGTGTGCATGTCAGGGTTACAAGAACTGCTTTCCAAAAAGGACATTGCTGCTCGTCTGCAGTTTGCTAAATATCACGTGGACAAGCCAGAACTGTACAAGCCTAAATGAATTGAGATGCTGCCATGTGATAGGCTGAATTTATATTTACCTTAAAGAGCAGTTATAGGTTTATCTAATAAAGCGGCCGGTGAGTGTATCTACACAGTAATTATATATATTCTGTATGTACAAACATTTCAAACAATTGAAATATGATTATAAGAACGTCCTGTCAATGCAGATACAAGTGCAGTATGCAAGTTGTTGCTCTCAGACTGAGTCTAGTTTTCATGCTCCAGTTCCCATGCAGGCCATAAATGGTATACAGAAGCTTTCAGACCCAGATATATATACAGTACAGAGCCATCATCAGGCCTAAAGTACACACTGCTACTGCCCACTGTATTCACTGAAACTGTACCACACATATACTTCAGTTATAAGAGTTAGTATCCTAAGGACATTTGATTTCATGTTACAGTATTAGGACACATATAAAAGGGAGAAAGGGGTCATAATGGGCGTTTTGGTTGTGTGTTTAACGTAAAAACGGAATAAAAATCCCACCAATCTGACTCTGCATGTCAAAAAAGTTGGGATTTATAAAAGAAGACATCAATGAAGCTGGGTAAGAACCAGCAAATGATCTTAAGAAGAGGTGTAAACAAGAGTGGTTAGACAAAATGGCTAATGAAATGACTATTTCAACCACGGGAATAACACTTAGATCTGGCCAATTACAGGTTATTTAATCAATAAACAATACCAGTAATAGAGCTAAAGAGTGATGGCTCATTTTTGTTAGAGTCTCTGGTTCCAGAAATGTCTTTCTAATTCGTTTTGTCAGCGTCTCTTGCATGTGATGCATTGAACCAAAATGACTAGCAACGGTACAAGGAGGATCCTAACTTCATAAAAGCATTAAACAGTGGAAAATAACAGAGAATCACAAGAGTGAAAGCCTGTAATTAAAGTGTTTAATGAGAGAAAGCACTGCTGCTTTGATTACTAGTACTACGTTAGCATAATGCTCAGCACATAATGACACTCAATTACCGCCCCTGCACTTTCAGTCCGATTACAGAAACCCAGGTGTGACAGGTGTTAGTGTGGCTTTGTAATCAAGCTTCTTCTGGGTTAGGTACAGTGGTGCTCAAAAGTTTGTGAACCCCTTAGAATTTTCTATATTTCTGGATAAATATGACCTAAAACCTAAAATTTCTGCATTAATATGTCCTAAAAGTAGATAAACAGAACCTAGTTAAACAGATGAGACAAAACATATCATACCTGGTCATTTAATATTACATATTATTGAGTGGAAAAAGTACGTGAACCTCTAGGATTAGTAGTTAAATTCCAAGTGAAACTAGAGAGGTGCATTTCCTGCAGAAAATGCGAGTGTGATTGCCACGATGCAAGTGCTGGGTCAAGGTGCTCCCTGGTCCATGCATGCCGATTTTCACGTTTCTAGCTCAAAAAGTGTCAGAGTTACGGCCGTGGGAAGTTGGCCGTAATCTTAAGTCAATGGGAAATTTTTCTCGCGTTTTCGCGCATAGCGAGTGAATGCGACATGCGAATTCTTAGCAGTGTACAAACAACCGTGTCCCGAAAATTCTGCACATTTTGGTGTTTGGGCCGTGTCGATATCTCGAAAACTGCGGGGCGAGTTAAACGTCAAAAAAAGGCCGAATAACATTGTGCTCAATGGTTTACCTATGGTTGGATATTTGTGGGAGTTGTTAAAATTGACCGGAGTGCCCGATCACGCCCTGACTTCAAGTCCTGGGTCAGGGTGCCCCCCGGTCCATACATGCCGATTTTCATGTTTCTAGCTCAAAAATTGAAAACTGCAGGACGAGTTAAGCGTCAAAAAAACGTCTGAATAATAAGGCGGAAGAAGAAGAAGATGACCTTCGGATTTCAATAGTGTGATTGCCTATGTAGGCAATCACACTAATTACTCAGGTGTTTTCAATCTATGTGATGATAATCAGGTGTGAGGGGGCACCATGTTTTATTTAAAGAACAGATCTCTCAAAGTCTGCTCTTCACAACACACGTTTGTGGAAGTGTATCATGGAACAAACAAAGGAGATTTCTAAAAAAGAAACCTCAGAAAAAGAGTTGTTGATCCTCATCAGTCTGGAAAAGGTTACAAAACCATCTCTAAATAGTTTGGACTTCACCAATCCACAGTCAAACAGACTGTGTACAAATGAAATTCAAGGAAATTCAAGACCATTGTTACCCTCCCCAGGAGTGGTCGACCAACAAAGATCACTCCAAGAACAAGGGGTGTAATAGTTGGTGAGGTCACAAAGGACCTCAGGGTAACTTCTAAGCAATTGAAGGCCTCTCTCAAATTGGCTAATGTTAATGTTCATGAGTTATAAATTATATCAGAGAATTCTAAAGGAAAATATCAGGACATCTGTCCATGAACTGAATCTCAAGAGAAGGTGGATCATGCAGCAAGATAACGACTCAAAGCACAAAAGTCGTTCTACTAAAGAATGGTTAAAGAAGAATAAAGTTAATATTATGGGATGGCCAAGTCAAACTCCTGACCTTAATCCAATGGAAATGTTGTGGAAGGACCTGAAGTGAGCAGTTAATGTGAGGAAACTCACCAACAACGGGCTAAATGGGATAAAATTCCTCTAAGCTGGTATGCAGGACTGATCAACAGTCTAGGTTCTCTTTATCTATTTTTAGGATGTGTCTGAAAATCTGATGATGTTTTAGGTCATATTTATGCAGAAATACAGACAATTCTAAGAGGTTCACAAATTTTCAAGCACCACTGTAGGTTCAAAGAATCGAGTAAACTAAGCTTGCCAAGCAAACAAAGGATGCGGTTTGTGAAACAAAAGTCATTCAGGCCTCAGCTGAAGCTTTCTTAAATACTACAAACGACAGCTCAAGGAAAAAATCCATATTTCCTTCCCAGCGGTTTCCCCCAAAGCTTCTATCTCAGGAGAACACAAGGCTAAAGTTCAGTGTGACTTGGACAGGACTCAAGTCCAATGCATAGCTGGCAGGGCTTGATCTTGTGTCAGGCCTCCCTCTGTATTTTCTGGTTGTATTCTAACAAAGACACTAAGAAATATTTATATATTATCATTAAAGTTATGATAAATTATGATGATTATTTTTCATGGTGGTTTTTAAACCTTATTTGCAAGAGAATGGAAACTATGCTAATTTCTCCAATAATAAAATCTAACTCCACAAAATAATTGGAATAACAGACAGCGCTTAGATTTGTATAATTTTTTTAAACAATTTTTTAAACAAAATGTAAACGGATTCAAAGAGTAAAACTGTCCTACATGTTCATGAATAGCATAATAATAACATAAATAAAATTAAAATTAAAAAACAAGGTGCTTGGCCATAAATCAACAGTAAAAATTTATGAAAAAAGACAGGCGTTATGAATTTAATTTCAAAATGTGGTGGCATCAGTGGCATAATAATCATGGCATAATAATCTGATAACTGAAATCAGATTTTGTTAGAAATCCAATCAATGAGTTTACGTGCACTTGAATAGTCAGATAATGGGAACGTTCCGAGTTTATATGACTATATGAATAATCAGATTTCTACTTTGCAACTAGACAATAATTTCACAGAAATATGTGTTGTAAACTTAAAAATACTAAATAATAGAAATTTTCTCAAGTATATACAGTGTTTCAGAGTCTCCACAACGTGCTGCGTTTAAATCCAGGGTTGCCAGATATCATGAGATAAATCCACACCAGAGCTATGTAAATAAGACCTAAAGGGAAAAAATCTGTAAGGATAGGTGGATCTGGCAGACTGGAAAAACTGATAGTAATCGGGTTAATGATGTACATGTACTAAGACATCTGATTACGGAACTCTCAGCTCTCTTTACGGCTTTCTTAATGTAATTTCTGGATCGGAGTATGCTGTATACATGACCACATGAATAATCAAATAACTGCAGAAATCCAACTATGATCGGATTATTAATTGCATGCAAACTCAATCAGTGATATAAAACATCTCACGCTATCTGGTTTTCAGTGTACTCTCTGGGGTGCTTCCTTTTGAGGTGGTTAGGTTCCCACCACACGCTCCAAACTTGTCTTTGCACATTTTGAAAACCACTTCCATTAGGTTTAATCATGTGTCCGCCAAAGTAAGCACGAGCTGCACTTGCAAATACACAATGGGAAGCCATGTCAGCATTTTCACAGATTGTGCTCAGTATGAAAGGTAGCGAAATCCTTCTGCTAAGAAAGTCGAAGGAGATATGATTATGTCTAATATAACACACCAGGCAGCATCTGTGGTTCAGAGGTAAGAGCCAGCTGCTGAAAATGGCAGTTGCTGAAAAACAGGGTTGGGAGTTGTGGTTATGGAACCAACCCTGTGATTGACTACCGCCCTGTTCGGGCCGTACCTTAGCCTCCGCCCAGTGACTTCTAGGACAGGTTCTGGAACCCCCTGCGACCTTGACTAAAACAAGCTTTGCATAGCTTGGAATATACCATGATAACTGTGACAGGAAAATGTATTATGTATTGGTTTGAATGTTGAAACATTTGAACGCAGGTCTTAGCAGTAGAAATCTGGGAGATCCATGAAAGATTAAAGTGCACTCCAAGGTCAAGCCTGAACGGAGTGTGAGCGGAATCAAGAGAGCAAAAATTACAGACAGGTTCAATTCTCTGCATGGGCAGAACAACACACGCCTGCAGTGTTAGCAGTAAGCACAAATTAAGAGGCATGTGTTACAGCACTCGCAGATCTCCAGTGCAAAAGGCCATATTTAGTATTCTGTGCTCCCGATGACTCCATGCTTCAGATGGATGAACAGCTGAGTAAGCTGAGAAAATGTGTGGCACCACAGTTTTGACAAACTTCTCCCACTGGGCATGGTCATTATTTCTGGTGATGTATTGCCTACAGACAATTCCACTCCAGATCATGGAAACATGAGGCAACACTTGATGCAGCACTATGATGTATTCTGCAGTCAAAAGGTCTGCTTGCATAGCCAGATTTGACTTTCCAGTCTAGAGCAATAACAAGTGTGCAGGACTATAAGATAGAGATAAAGTAGCACAGTGGGACAACACTGGGGAAATTCCAACAATATGTAGGTGACATTTGAACTTACATTGACTTGCAAAGTGTCTCTCCGACTGCTCGGGCTCAGCATTAGTGTAACAGTGATACAGTGGTCTACAGTGGTAACAAATATCCCTGTGGGGATCTCTAAAGTACGAGTCGTATATCTATCCATCTATCGAAGTCCCCTCTCAGAGAGACCACATATTGTTACAGGACACCATGGTGTGCATACATGTATGTGTATACACACACACACACACACACACACACACACACACACACACACACACACACACACACATATTACAGTAGTCCCTCTATATTTCGCGGCTCGACCTTCGTGGACTCGCTGTTTCACGTGATCCGAGTGTGAACTATGTTCATATCTCGAACGAAGGGATTTGTTACGCCGACAGCACCAGTGGAAGAAGAAGTTATGTCCGTTGTGGAATTATATTTATATATATACAGTACAGGCCAAAAGTTTGGACACACCTTCCATTCAATGTGTTTTCTTTATTTTCATGACTATTTACATTGTAG
>JAVSBU010159230.1:0-12576 GCA_033118015.1 Loricariichthys derbyi
TATCCACCTGCATGCCACCCCCCACGCCCAGCCCCACCCCGCAGTCCATCCTAAACCCCAGGGCCCAGAGACACCCCAAGCCAGCCGGCCGCGACCCAGCCGGAGCGGCCAAGCCACCCCATGCCCCAACCCCTGCCACAAAGCACTCCAACGCCAGCCCCACCAGCTCCATCTACCCGCACCACTACGGTGGTCCTCCCGTCGCTGACAGCGCCGACGGGGAAGCAGGGACAGCCCAGCAAGCCGGCACGCAGCATGCAGAAGAGCCAGCCAGGGGAAACCCCCCGCAGCCGACCGAATTAATCAATTAATTAAATTAACCTTTAATAAATCTTTTTCGACCTGGTTGTTTTCTGTTGACTCTAAACACCACTGTTTTAGTATATGATGTCTTCTTTAACTGAATTTACCATAAAGAAATAAATCAGACATTTCCTGTTTATTATTTTATAGCTGCTGATTGGCTAATTAATTAATGAATTAATTAAAACAATGTAAATATATGATGTAGAAATTGTTTCTTACATTAATTAGTAAGTCGTTTTAGCGATAAACAGCCGGCAATTGCATGTCTGCTGTTGATTAAGTGAGCAATGTTGAAGACTCACTGTCTGAATAGAATGTTCATGTCTTATTCTGTCCATTGTGTCATCATAATCGAGGCTCCTGCAGCTCAGCTATTGTGTCATCATAATCGAGGCTCCTGCAGCTCAGCTATTGTGACATCATAATCGAGGCTCCTGCAGCTCAGTTATTGTGACATCATAATCGAGGCACCTGCAGCTCAGCTATTGTGAAATCATAATCGAGGCTACTGCAGCTCAGCTATTGTGACATCATAATCGAGGCACCTGCAGCTCAGCTATTGTGACATCATAATCGAGGCACCTGCAGCTCAGCTATTGTGACATCATAATCAAGGCACATGCAGCTCAGCTATTGTGACATCATAATCGAGGCTACTGCAGCTCAGCTATTGTGTCATCATAATCGAGGCACCTGCAGCTCAGCTGTCCATAAAGTCTTAATAAATCCCTTTAATATTAGATTCTACAAAGTGCACAGAAATCACAAAAAGTTCAAGCTGAGTATGAATATATTGAATTGATGGGATGCTCATGTTTGATAAGCTGCATTCAGTAAAAAAAATATTCACACAAAGATCAGTTTATTTTATCTACATATTGCATGCACAGTACAAAAATCTTCTTTATAATGCTTCTTAATAATCTTCAAGTCAAAGTCGGATTTAGTTTCAAAGCGATGTTTTAAGATGGAGCATTTTCTCATAGCAGCTTTACAATTTCTTTTGTAATTGTCTTCTCGTTTTTAATTCTTAAAGTTATAAGGAAGAAACGTTAAGAAGACAAAGACTCAAAAAGGGACCCGACCTCCCCAGATGTTATATGTAAGATTTTAACTAATACGTTACATAACTAATATAACAATTAAAATAAAATATGTTGATTAATAATTTAAAGAAAATGAATATAATGAGTATAATAAAGTAGAGAATATATAACTATAGCATTTGAAAAACTATTGAAAATAACAAAATATATGTACATATTAAGGCCTAGGGAACATTAAACATGATTAAAACACAATCGACAGTTGGGCAAAATAATTAACGTAAAGCTTATATTATAATGTGTACTGTCATGGATAATGTATAGAAAAGTGAAAAAAAAAAAAAAGGTTATTGTTGTGACCGCTGCTCATTTCCTCATTTGGCTCAGGAGAGCAAGTCAAGTAAAGATTTATTACTGTAGCGCTTTTAACAATGGAGCTTTGTCTCAAGTACAATTTTAGATTATCTTGTAATTTGTAAGGCCAATCCCAAATTGAGCAAGCCTAGGGTGACAGGGCAAAGAAAAACACAATAAAAGCTTTAAAAAGGGAGGAACTTCAGTTCCATCATGAAGTCCCTTTCTATCACCATCAAAGCTAAAGCTGAAAATCGAAGCTACCCTGGCATATTTTTTTTTTCTAGTTTTAATTCGCTTTAGTCTGTTTCCCTCTGCACTTGCTCATTCAGCTGTAGATCCACTCTGGTTTCCCCAAAAGTTTTGGGACGCACCAACAGTGCTTTGGTGTCTCGTTGCTGCCTTGGTTCGGTAAGTCAAATTTACAAACCCAGTGAAGCTCCAAATACCATGTCGATAAATAACAAGCACTCCCAGCAATACAATTTGCAATGTTCCTGAAAGTGGTGGACAAATCCTCTTGCTGGTTGTGACAGGCTAGCTAGCTTCAGAGGTGTCCGACCTTTCTTAACAATGTCCAACTTTTTTTTTTCAAGAAAAGTCTTGAAAATGACCTTGAAAGTAAATCTGCCACCAAACAAATCTATTTCTTTTCCTTCTTCAGCAATTGTGGGGTGAAAAATAACTATTACACCATCCTATTCAATCAACGGGTCTGAATATGGTGACGTAGCTGTACGCCTTCTAGAAGGCCCGAGTGACACCAACTCAAAATCTGATTGGTTGAAGTTTCATCGACATTTATTTAGTGCTAAAGGGCCTGCAGAATGGATTGTGAAGGCCTCAGGTAGACTTCTTTAACTTTGAACCTGCCTGAAAACAAATGATGGCTGAAATGTGATTGGTTAAATGCTTTAATATGAAAATACATTTCTGGATGCAGCGGAACCATTAAGCTATGAAAGGAATTGATCGTTTGGAATTATTTAATAAGTATTTATGAACAAAATATGATAAACATCAGTTTGTGATTCAGATATTTTTTAAGCCAGCAGAGAAGGACTTGCAGGCCCTGACGGCCCACCACTGGGTTTTACAGAGACTCCTGAAAATAAATCTTGACAAATGTGATGACAAAACATTACATTTTTATTACTTTATTAATGGCTATAAATGACGTAACGATTATCAGCTCTCACTCAGTAGCCCTAGCTCGTTTTTCTTCCTTTTTTTGGTTTCCACCATGGGTTTTATGATATTTCGCTAAGTGTGGCAAGAACATGTGGTCCTTCGATTCCAAAGTGTGGCTCCTTAAACATCTCAATTATTATAATTGTTTATTTAATAACATGCGGTATCGGTAGCTGGCACATGTTTTCCAAGCGGCCAAAGTAAAGTCATTCCTGTCACATCTGGAAGCTGTACGAAACGAGCAGGACCACCACTGTACACTTAAATACACGTTTCTTTCTCTCTCTCTCTCTCTCTCTCTCTCTCTCTCTCACACACACACAATCATTTTCTACAGATGTAACCATAATGACCGTCTGCAGGCCACATGGAACAAAGTGCGGCTGTATTCTACTTATAGGGGACGTATAGAGAAAACCCTATATTACGTGGGTTGGAGAGTCAAGGAGCCAAGTCAAGGTCCCCGCAAGGATAGGAATAGCTGATATTTCTATATCATTGGGGCATTTTAACGTGCTGAAAAGCAAGTTTGCAAATAGCTACAGCAGTATTATGTCAAAGGGAAGTCCCCGCAGTGATGGAAAAACGAAATGTGTGTGTGTGTGCACCTGTTAGGGATTATTATTAAGCTGATTTTATATCTGAGGATAAAGGATGCATCGTGCAATGTCGTTAAACAATTCTCCTGCACATCTGTGTGTGTGGGAAAGATGCTTACAGGAAACACCTTCAACTATCTCATCATTATTGCTTGTACCCAAAGGTGTTTACTGTCACGACCAGAAAACACAGGAAATATGTTTGCAGGATTAAAACTGTAATAAAAGCCACTTTCTACTGTATATGATGCAGTGGTGAGTATTTAGTGTGAGCTCCCCTTACACCTGAGCAACATCTGGCGGCTTCATCAGGATTCCAAAGCGACTCTTCAACAGTCTAAAGAAGCTTGATCAGTGTGGGGCACCCACGCTTTCTTAAGAGTGTAGCTCTGTGCCACACACACACACACACACACACAAGTCGAAAAACAGGATGTTCCTCCTGATTCAGCACAAACGGAGACAAAAGCATCTTCATGAAGACGGCACGTGAATGAAGGCAGTCGGCCAACGGTAATCAGTCTTAAGGATTAAAAATGAATCATTAAATAGCGTGCAAGCTGCTTCCTATTGTCCCTGCTTACGGTCTTTTACCTCTGCACAAACACACACACACACAAAAACAACATCACACTGCCCACGCTGTATCCTCTCTGTCATCTCTTACAATGCCGCCCACATAACCTTTAACCCCGCAGAGACTGAGCGTACCTCCTGTCTAGTAAAGTTTAATACGAGCCAGCACACACACACACACACACACACACACACACACACACTCTCTGTATGTGGGTGGACACCGTGTTCCGTGGGTAGGTTAGGAAAGTTATACATCCCGTCGGAAGACTCTTTGAAGTTTATGACTACACACTTTCACTCCACACACACACACACACACACACACACACACGCTTTTGTAATTTTGATATTAAACGGAAAAAATAGAGTAGAGGAAGCAGTGCAAAGGTGAGCAGATTTGGGAAACTCCTTGCAGGATGCTTCCCAAAATATACCACACCCGTGTTTTCCAGAGCGTGGGTATCCTCCGACCCAAATCCAGTTTGTCGCACGTTAACCATCATACCATGCAACATAAACCCCCAGCGACTCAAAGAAACAGCCGAAATGAGCATTCTGCTCTCAAATAAATTAAATAAGGTTAATCAAACTAAACTATAACTGCTGCATGCAGAGGGAGGCACGATGCTGCCTCACAGCTCTGAGATCCCGGTTCAGTTTGCATGTTCTCCCCATGTCTGCGTGTGTTAGGTTAACTGGTGGTTCCAACGTGCAGTTAGCGTGCGAGATGTGCCCTAGGGTTGTTCCTGCCTTGAGCACTGTGTCACCGGACCCAGACTAGGATTAAGCGGATAAGACAATAAATGTTGTCTGCAGAATAATTTGTATAATACTGCAGATGAGGCGTTGACGGTGTTGGGAAAAGGTGAAAGAAGAAGAAGGGTGGATGAATACAGTAATGGTTGGATAGATGAAAGGGTAGATGGAGAAGATTTACAAGTATAAGATAAATGAATGAGACATGGATTTATAGATGATATGGTGGATGATTTAGATATGGAAGGAGAGATGGGTGGAGGGACTGTTTTGCATAAGGGTGGCTGGATGAAGGAGCTAATTTAGAGATTGAAGAAAAGATGTATGGGAAGATGTGTTTAGTATACTGGTGGAGAGAGTAATGGAGAGATGGATGGAGGGACTATTTTTCATATGGGGGTAGATTGATCGGGGAATGGATTTAAAGAAGGAAGCTTAGATGGATGGACAGATGAATCCATAACAGTCTGCACTCCTTGATCTTCTTTGGTCTTCAAGGTGTAGTTGTTTAGGTGGGTTTTGGTTCATTATCCCAGCACAGCTAGGATTTGAACTCAACCTTTCATTTAGCAATCCAGGTTCTGATCCACAGTGAAGGCCATGTAGAGTTGAAGATGCGAGACACTGCCAAATGTAGCTTATTTCCATTTCATTGTCATTCCAACCTGGTTCACAGGAAGGTTCTGCTGTATGATATCATCTCTATGATGCGATATCTTTTCCAGAAAGCCCTACAGAAACACTCCTGATTGGGTTAATCAGCATCCTGCAACGAGCCTAAGTAGAATCAGATGGAGGAAGCGAGGCTGATATGGGAGGTCCTGCTCTCGTTCATACCTGCGTAATAACACAGAGCTTTCGGCGGGTCCCTTATGTCCTGCATACTGATCATATCGTGTGAGAGTATGTGAGCCTCCAATTATCAACACATGAAATCAAGTGACGGTAACACAATCCATTCATTAAGTTTATCTGCACTAGGAACGTGAGCAACGACTTGTGGAGGGAAAACGGAGCCAAGTTTTCCTGCAGTAATGAATTCATGACGGATGGGGAGCTTCTGTAAGAGATGTTGAAGTGGTTGGAATATTCAATAATTAATTTTTTTTTTAATCTTCGAGTATATACTGCATTTCAGAGTCTCTAAAAAGCTGTTATTGCTTTTAATTCAGGCACATTTTTTAATTCCAGGGTTGCCAGATCCCCATGAGAAAAACAAGCACCACAGGCAATGGAGAGTGAGCCCAAATAAATCCTTTTCAATAAGTGGATCTGGCAACCATTTCAATTAGGTATCTGGTATACATGCTATGAGAAATCAGATTACTGGTATAAAATCCAGCTCTCTGTATCAAACTCTTAACCCTGATTGCCGTATTGGAGCATGCTGTATACAATCTGACTATAGTCGGATTATTAAGTGTACATAAACCCACTCACTAGCTCATGCACAACGCCTGTGGCAAATTAGAAAGCATGTATAAGAGACAGGCGACCACTCTGGGAAAGCAGCATTAATAATAACAATGGCTGCATTAATACTCGCACTATTAAAGGTCTGGGAACAGGATCGGTCCTAAGGGAAGGCCTTACTCAGGGGTCCAGAAATACAACAGCAGCATGCGTCACTGATTTGAGAGGGATTCTGAGTAACACTCGAGACATGTATAAATGTAAACATAATGTTCAGAAAAGAAACTCCACTATGGAGCCCTGTTTTATCCTCATTTGGATTGCCTCCTTCATACGGTATTTGAGGACACTGATGAGACTCAAACCCAGGTTCTTGAAGTAGTGGGCATTACACTGAAGTGCCACGTGAATACCTGCTTTACTTTCTTAGAAGGAAGTAAATTCTAAATAGGGGAGAAACATCCACTCCAGAGATGATCACCAATCTCTGACCTCCCTCCAGACATGCATGTACGATGCCCAACCTGGCCAGAAAGCAATGCCAGGATTTCAACCTGGTAGATCTTCTAGAGAACTGGCACACTGCATTAATGATCTCCTGATATGTGTTTCGATCAGGACACAGGTCACAAGATCCTGTAGGGGGAAGTCACTAGCTTAGAGGTTCACATACTTTTTCAGCCAGGACTTATAATCGGTGTGTAACAAAGCTTGTCAAAAAGAAAACAACAGCCTGAAAACATCAGCCTTTCTCGCAACGGGACTTCGGAACTTAATTAGTGGCGTGAAAGTGGTAATTTGTGCTAATTACCCCCTCCCCCTCTTCCCACCAAGGGGGTCCGTACCTCGCTCTGATACCCGAAGCTCACACGTGGGTGGATGAAAGCGCCCTGTAATTTTCCGCTTTACAGGTTCATTTGCACTCGGTAACCTTCTGACCCGCTTCGTCTCCCACAAAAACACAAAAGGCTCAAAGAAACAGTGCTGAATGGTTATTGGTTTATTAAAGGAATCTGACTGTAAATCCACAGAACGACAGGTTTACACTAGGCATGTACCCATGATCAGATGGTTCAGGTCACAAGATGAAGTCAGTCCCGGTCTGAGATCAGAACTTTTCCCGAGGTTCGAAAGGCAGTGCTGTCCCCTCCTCCATTGGGGAAAAAAGCGATCCCTTAATTCCTGACTTGACCGAATCAGTCTCTAGGGTATACGCCTGTTTTTTTGACACATTAACATCATTTAACTCTGACATAAAACAAAGTTTTAGTATTATTTTTAAAAATGTGCGTAGGAAAAGTGTGGAAAAGAAAAACACACTAGTGTCAACGGTCAAGCCGAACATTAAACAAGCTGAATTAAAATTTAATAAAGGAAGAACTGCAGGTAGGTGAATCTGAGCCGAATACAAATGACTTGTCAGTGAACATTTACTCAGCCGAGGGCATGATTTAGCTCTGCGACCAAAATCAGGACAGAACAGATGCTAAAATAAGTGAAGGAATGAATAAATGAATGAATGTTAGCAGTTGAAGGGCTGAGGCTCTTGCTCATGGGTCCAACAGTGCTGGCGTGACCCTGCTATTACACCAGCAACAAGTTCGTGATACTAGGCCATGAGTCAATGGAACTTGAAATTAAAACTTGACCATTAAGCTCAAGTCTAAATATTACCTCTTTTATGTCAAATATTACTGATTAATTGTTTGGATAACGAAAAAAAAAAAAAAAAAACAGTGAATGAATAAATTAGATTCCGCTCCACAGTGAGTTATCCACAGTGGGATATGAACCCTGGACTTTCTGGGCAAAAGTAACAGTAGGCGTGACCCAGATGGGATTCCAGTCCATGATAGGGCTATTGTGTTAACACCTCAGTACATCACATCAGCATCAACGATTAGTGAGAAGATCACAACAGCACTGGTCAAACACGCTGAAGCACGAAGAACATGCAAACTCCACATGGAGTTCAGGGTCGGGATTGAACCGAGGATCTGTGGGGTGACGTGTTAAGCACTCCTGTCAGCTTGCCACCCTTATTTTAAATAAAGTGATGCAGTTAGGTGTTTTATTGTGCTTAAACAATACGACAGTCAACTTTCTTGCTGGTGTGAAGACAGATGAAGACAGATTAAGACAGAGATTTGTGATCAAATCCCAGAAGTGTTCTAAATCTGAGGGATGTAGTGAACAGAACCTTGAGGTGCGTTTCTGGAACAAGTCCGCCCTCTACTGGCTGAGAGCACAAATGGTTCCACTGGACCAAAAAAAAAAAAGGGTTTAGCAAAATTGACGCTTGCTATACAAAATATGAACACATTAAACTCTAAATAATCATCACAAGCCCAGACTTAGACAGGAAGGAGCAGGCTGCTTTTTCAGGGTGGATCCCGTGAACTGGGAAAAGGGTCTGAGATTAAGAATTAGTGCTTTAATAGGAAATCTCTCCCAGTCAGAAGGACCGCACAAAGACAGGCGTCTCCTAAAAAGGGTTGCATCCCATAATTCCTCTTTGGTTGGGAGTCTAAAAAGAAATCAGAACTGTAACTAAATCACAACAGTACATGTTATGCTGGTGATGAAAAGGAAGAATCTGGTTATTATTGGGATAAGAAAATCTGATGCATAATTTCCCCCTCACACCAAGCTTGTCTCACTCAAATCCTGATCCTAGATCTTACTAGGGATGCACTGATCCGATATTAAGCTTAGATCCATGGGAGTGATCCGATCACTTTAATCTGAATTGCTGTTTACATTAAATAATGATAAATTTAAAAGAAAGACTACTGTTTGACAAAGTGAAGCTACTTATTGAGTGTTGGCCTTTTTTCATTATTATAAATTGGAACGTTTATTATTTTAGTGTCAAAAATTCACTACTATTTATAACTAAGCAATAATTGTTAGATTTTGTTTTATAAAGTTAGTAAAGTTAATATTTCACGTCTCACCAAATCATTTTCACTCATTACAGAGACGGGAGACTCCATCATGTATGGCGCGGTTTGACAACAACATGCCTGGCATTGAGCGTTTTTAAGTATCAAATATTTTCACATTAAAAGGTACGATTCTGGTAATCTGTTTTTTTTTTTTTTTGTTTGTTTGTTTGTTTGTTTTTGCATTTTGAACTCGTCAGGGAAATAAAACGTTATTACGTTTTTACTGAATAATTAAAAAGTGATAAATATATCCTGTCAAAGCTAATATATTGTATGTCTCGCTTAGTGCTCTTTATTGGAAAAACTGCTTGTGTTAAACAGTGGTTAAGTGCAAACAGGTAAAGTCAGGAAGTCTTGGAACATATTCCTGGCAGATAAGGAGGGACGACTGTATTATAATATAACTACAAAGATTTGGAAAACAGTACAAACACGTTACTGGGAAACCCAGTTAAACAACATTATAGTTACCGCCTTTTAACGTCCATCCAATCAACATCTGCTCAATTTAACGGACGAGATCTTAAATCAGTCTTATTTACATCTAATTCACGTCTGAATGACAGCATTAGTACGGGCAAATGCTTGCAACACCTGTCTAGACCAAAGAGAAACGTAGTCTTGAAAGGAAACAGGATGGGTGATTAAATAATCTGATATTCCTGCCAAGTACGGAATATTGCTGCTTTGTGGACAGTCTAAGCTCCGCCCATACCTCCACAGACTCCACCCCTCTGAAGTGTGTTCAAAGGGATATTAAACCATCCTTTTTTTGGTATGATGTATGGGGGAAATTATGCATTGTAGTCATTAAAACTTTGCACATGCCAATTTTTTTTTTTTTTTTACTAGCGATGCACCGAAACCTTTATTCAAAAACGATTATCTCTGCAGACATTTTCACTGCTGCTCCAAGAAGTAAAGGACGTTCCTCATATACATACCAATTAAAATCATTCTGAAGTGTTGCTGAGCCAATTTAGCAACAAATTAACCTAATTAATAAACTGCATGTGTGCGGAAACTGGAGCACCCAGAGTCAGCTCACAGAAACAAGAATGACTTGCAAACTCCACACAGGTGGAGACTGAGGTTGGGGTCAATTCTGAGATGCTGGAGTTGTGTGCCACCCACCGAATAAAAATAATTCAGGTGCTTTCTATGCTGCAGCATTTGTTCCGTGAACTGTTTGTTCCCTGTCCAAGTTCATCTGCGTTCTTTTACCAAGCCTGAAATAAAAATTTTCTCTTTTAGACAAAACCCCTAAAGAGATGTTTGGTTTTGTTTTGACTTTTTTCTCTGTTTTCGGTGCATTTCTAGTACGTACAGTTCTACGAATGTGCAGCAAAGGGGTGAAACTATCAGAAAGCAGCTGCTAAATTTAAGCTGGTCCCAAATCAGAGTAGATGCTGTAGACGTGATGACATCACTAATACGGCATACATGAACATGCTCCCTTCTAAGAAGCCCTGCATCACTGACTACATTTTGACTTGTAGGACTGAAGAGGGTAAACCATTTAAAAAGTCTTAAACATTTCCTCCTAAAGGTTTCCAGACGAGCTTATGTTCAGACTCTTCTCGACTGACGCTTCTTCCAAAGTGAATCAACGCGTCGTTTATCCCACGTCGTGAATTCGTTCCCACGTTTATGCAGAAGTTTCCCATTGCTCCATGCCACCAGAGGCACTACAAATAGGTGTCCTCTGAACTGTTGATGCTCTCTCTGGAGTTGTGGAGGGCAGCGGTGGTTTCAGAAGCAGCTCTGGAGTCCTCAGTAATCGGAGGGATCGAGTCTGTGGGCGGTTCCGGGAGGGCAGCCGAGTTTTCGTGCACCAGGGGATCCTTGGAAATGGAGGTGAAATCCGAAAACTGGGGTGGCGGTGCAACTATCAGGTGGGGGCGCCATTCTTGAGGAGCTGGGGGGCATGGAGGCTCTGGTGGTGGAGCTTCTGCTGGAGGATTGTGGTTGGTCAATGGATGTGGGGACGACTGTAGAGGTTCTGTAGATTTTTTTGTCTCCTCAGCTGGGTTCCCTGGGTTTTGAGGAAGTAAGGGGGGCTGGGGTTTCTGATTTAGAGGAGCAGGGGATGGGTACTCACTCGGAGGAGGAGGGACCGGGAACTCATGTGGAGGCACAGGGAACGTGTGCTCACTCGGAGGAGAAGGGGGCGGGTACTCACTCGGAGGAGAAGGGAACGGGTGCTCACTCGGAGGAGAAGGGAACGGGTACTCACTCGGAGGAGAAGGGAACGGGTACTCATTCGGAGGCACAGGGGGTGGGTACTCACTCGGAGGTGGAGGGACCGGGTACTCATTCAGAGGCACAGGGGGCGGGTACTCACTCGGAGGAGAAGGGACCGGGTACTCATTAGGAGGCACAGGGGGCGGGTACTCACTTGGAGGCGAAGGGACTGGGTACTCATTCGGAGGCACAGGGGGAGGGTACTCACTTGGAGGAGAAGGGACTGGGTACTCGATCACAGGTACAGGTGGCGGGTACTCACTTGGAGGAGAAGGGACCGGGTACTCAGCTGGAGTCTCAGGAGGTGAGTACTCATTCGGAGGAGAAGTGACCAGGTACTCATTCGGAGGCACAGTGGGCAGGTACTCATCCTGAGGTGCAGGGGGCGGGATTTGATTTAGAGCTGCCGGGTTCGGGTTCCGAGCTGCAGGTTCTATGTCTGGCTTACGATTAGAGTCCCCAGGCAGGGCGTAGGGGTTGGGGATCTCCGGACCAGGGGCGTGGTTCTTTTTGAGAGTTCCTCTCCTCTTCCCGTGGCTGAAATCAGACTTGCCCTGGGAGGCGGGTGGGCACTGGACGATGATGGTGGGATTCTGGCGCAGGTCTTGGCGCGTGTGAGGCTCAGCAGACATGATGGCACGGGCGCCATGCATCCTCGGAACTGGCTTCCGGGAGGGCTCACCACGCTTTTTCTTCCAGCGCTTCAGCTGGGTGCGGTGCTCGCGTTCCACGTCCCGCGCCGAAACCGGCAGCTCGAGAACCTGAAGGAGTAATTAAACAAATTTTGTCAAGGTACGCCAAGCACAAAAAATCCTCATAACCCTTTGAATTAGTCACTGTTTGGCCTGTCTCCTTCCTATTTAGACAGCACCCTTTTAACCTTATCATCATTAAAAGCTCTTTTAGGGTTGCTGTCATGCTGGGAATGATGTCACTGAGCTTAAGTCCATTATGCCTAGTTCATCCATACACGGTTGCGGCCGAGTTAACCGAGATAAGCCTTTTTCGGTTTTACCTGCATAAATCCCGGTTAAACATTTAGGAAGGTCCGGAAAATATGCAAATTTAGCTCCGCCCCCTAAGCGGTGAACTGGCAGAGATGAAGTTCAACTGATTGCACACAGGACGCATTGTCATTGG
>JAVSBU010159542.1:0-12572 GCA_033118015.1 Loricariichthys derbyi
TAAACAACTAGGAGATAAAGTTAGAGAGGACAGACTGAGATGGTTTGGACATGTCCAGAGGAGGGACAGTGGGTATAATGGTGGAAGGATGTTAGAAATGCAGTTACCAGGAAAAAATATGAAGAGGAAGATCAAAGAGGAGATATATGGATACAGTTAGAGAGGATATGGAAGTAGTTTGTGCGAGGACAGAGTGAGATGGTACAGGAAGACTTGTTGTGTTCACAACTTAGCCTAGCGTTTGATATTAGCCTAATAATTCATAAATCATTAGCCCTGGATCAGGAGCCCAGAACACACACAAACATCTGGAACCAAGACTTGAGGGCAATTCAATACTTCAGGTGCTATAGAAAGTCATGAGCTTGAACTTAGATCGATATTAATCAGCCAGCAACACAATCACCGCAATTTAATCTCTGAAAGACAGAAGGTGAAAGCCTTTGGCAAGACCATCAGCTCATGTTCTTTTGGTATTAATGGCAGCCGATGAAAAACTGTTTGCTCTGAATTGACCCAGTGTGAACTCTTGTCATAACATGTCTTTGCTGATAATATAATGTAAAATAAACAAACAAACACAGGACATGACAGAGGACAAGAAAATTCAGCACAATTCTGAATGCAGACATGCAATAGTGTGGGACCCCAATGGAAAAAAGAAAATACATTTACTTTGACAGTTATTTCATTGCAGACAATTTGAACTGAAGACAATGCAAAACCACATGCTGGACACTTTACAAAGGCATAGCTACAGAAGAATAAGGTTCGGCTTGCATTCGATCCAATACACAATATGTGGAGAACTTGTGGGTGTCTTGTGGGTGTTCTAAGAAGGTAACTTTTTTTTTTTTTTTACTTTTTTTTATGTGCTGCAGGGCTGAAATGAAGGAATGGAGGTTGTAAAAATATGAAAATGAAATATCTTGAGTTTGTACTGTGTGCAATGAAATAAAAGTCAGAATAATGGTTTGTTTTTGGGGTTTTTTGGGGGGTTTTTTTTCCCTTGTCCGTTTTCTGTTCAGCAACTTTTTCTGATTTGAGGTTGTAAAGTGAGTTCAATACACAAAAAAAAAAAACAATATGCAATGTCATAAAACAAAATGCAATATTTGATGCGAGCATTAACTAAAACTCTATAAAGTTTGGCTGGTGGGATAATTGCATCACCCTGACCAGAAGAAAGCCTGATGAAAATGAATAATTCACTTTCATTACTTGGGTCAGTTTATTTTGGGCAGACCAACTTAAACTAAGTACAGATGAAAATCATAGGGGATGAAGTCATTTGAAATTTGGTGATACCTTCAATGTGCGTCATCAGTAGATGTGTCAGCATATCCAGTATTGTGTTGTGTGTGTTGCTATAGAAATTTACAAGTCTGAATGGAGGAAGACTTTGAGTTAGCATCTTGTAATTACTGTAATTCCAAGATGAAGTAAGCGGACTATTCCTGGCACAATTAAGACTGTACATCAGACGTTTTCCAGTATTTCAGTGGCAAATATCACAAGGGTGATGCTGTGAGGGCTTTAGGCAGGCTTTGTATGGGAAATTATGATGAAAATAGTCAGAGTGCAATATATTTATATTTCCTTTTGGCCACAGCTATGTAGACGTCTGAGTTCATACAATTTGGATAAAGTGCATGTTCATGCTATAATCTAGAATTAGATTTCTGTTAAAAAGCCACACTAGACTCCTACCGTCTCTTTAGGGTGTGCATTTTCTTTTGATCTCTTTCTGCAAAGTTCAATCTGATCATCACGTTTGAGAATGTAGACCTAAAAGCTAAAAAACAGAAGCTGTTTGGGGGTGTGGTAGCACTTATTAGCATTAATGTCTGCTTGTGGTATAAAATGAGAGGGTGTAAATTTAAATGTAAGGGTGTAAAGCAGTAAATGTTCAGTATATTAACTGCAAACGGGTTTTGACTGCAGTGACTTAAATCTGCCCAGAGGTTGAAGACACGAGACAGTATGGAAAGGTCATGATTTCCTTAATACATACTCGGGTTTATTTACAGCTGTAATGTAATGAGCTAGCAAAAATAAGAGTTTACAAGACTGTGGAAAGTCAAATTGCATTGCAGTTACGAGAAACTGCAGTGTATCGACAGTATGGTATGAGTACAATTGGCACAGATAAATCCAGTTACAAGAGTATTTTACAAATATCAAACTATCTATTTAGTCGGATGTAATCTATAATCTGTCTGTCTGTTGGAATAAAATAAGTTACTCAGACTTTAGGAATGGAAGGTATATCCTACAGACTTATATTGTATACAACTCCAGAGGGTCAACACCAGAACCTTTGCATAACCAGGAGAAATATCTTTCTGAAGGAGGTCATGAACACACGCTAAGTGACACAAAACCTTTAGAGAGATATTTTACCTGAGGATTGAAGCTCATTATTCTTCTATGTGGCTACCTAAAGCCCCGTTTACACGTAGACAGTTTAGTCGGCGGGTAGTACGTAGACTGAAGTTCGCAGTGGTTCCGGCTGTTGGAATAAGTGGAGCACTTTATGCAAATTGGCCAGCCTTTTGACCGCCGTACTATTCGCAAATAGGCAGATAAAACGCTGCTAAATCCGCCAAATAAAGCAATGTTTTGACGCCATAGCATCAGGCACACGTCAGGAAACGGGGGTTAATACTCAGTTCTATCCCTTACAATCGCAGGTTAAGATGTGTGTGAGAACAGCAGTGTTCTGCTACCGCCGATAATGCCCTGTGTACCGCTGGTTAATACCCAGGTTTTTAGCCAGGTAAACAGGGTAAATCCTGCATTACTCCTAGAGTATTCAGTATAAAAGGCTGGTTCTGCACACATTTTCATCATTCTGGAGTTGCTAGCAGAGCTGTGAGGAGCACAAGAATACTGGAGCTTCTCTGATGATATCTGGAGCTTCTTTGGTGATGTCTGGAGCTTGTCTGGAGCTGTGTCATCATCTGGCCGCGAGTGAAGCCTGCATGCAGCGCACTAGCATTTTTATACTGACCGTTTGTAACACCGTTTTAATCAGGAGGTGGCGTATAGAATGGCGTACTGTCCGCTAGCACCGCCGTTTTGACCGCCTCTGCCGCAGGTTAAAACGTCTCTGTGTAGGCCGGTGAGGGCTCTATCGCTATGTCTATCTATTCTATATGGTGTTGATTAGGGATACAACGCCGGCCACTGAATAACGGTGATGTAAACTGCGGCACTACAGGAAGGGAAAGGATGAAATGGCAATTAAAAACTATCAAACGCCATTGTTCACATTGTCTCCGCCGTCACGCAAATTCTCCGGGAGCACTCCCAGAATTATTCAACATGTTGAATCATTTTTTCAACGATTCCCGGTGAAGCTGTAACTAAGCCACGCCCCCAGCGCCAGCGTTAACAACGCCGTTTGATCCCTAAGACGGCCCGGAGGAACCAAAAACTCTTCCGGGACACTTCCGGGAGCTCTTACCGTCTATGTGTAAACGGGGCTTAATCTTCTTTGGGCTTTTCCCTTTTCAGGGGTCACCACAGCGAGTCATCCTCCTCTGTCCTCTATGTCCTATGTCCTCACACCAACTACTTCCATATCCTCTCTAACTGCATCCATATATGAACCATGTACCGTAAAATCCTGAGTGACAACCTCCTTTCCTGGGTCTTCCAACATTACAATGACCAAAAACATACAGCCAAGGCAACAAAGGAGTGAATCAAAAAGAAGCAGATTAAGGTCATGGAGAGGCCTAGCCAGTCTCCAGACCTTAATCTCATAGAAAACTTATGGAGGGAGCTGAAGGTCCGAGCTGCCAAGCGACAGCCTCAAAATCTTAACGATTTAGAGCTGATTTGCAAAGAGGAGTGGACCAAAATTCCTCCTGATATGTGCACAAACCTCATCAAAAAATGTCTGAATGCTGTCCTTGCCAACTAGTATTAAGTCTTGTTTGCTAGAGGGATCAAAACCATAATCATCTTCCAGGCATACAAATCTAAAATTAGGCAAAAGCTAAAACGTGATTGTCACGGTCCAGGCACCCATGATGGCACTACTCCATGGACCATGAAAAATAGACAGTCAAAGGAACAGTTAGTCCAAAGAAAAGATGTGAAATGATGTGGTTTCATGCATTTTCAAGAAAGACTGAAGCAAATCTGGTGGGAACTGGTTCAAATCCAAACTATAAGCATAAAATGGAAATACTAGATGCACAGATGGAGCAGCAGTCAGTTAAATCTAGGTCTCTAGGTTTCTTTGATTGGGACTCGACACAGACCTTTCTCACATGGACTGTTTGACAACGACTATAAACATCTGTGAGATACAGCAGTGCAAGGCTAAACCACATCACTCATCACAGCCCTTTTTTTCCCTTTTTCACTCAGCGACTGACTGCGTACGAAATAGCAAAAGGAATTTAAACATCTGCAGCGTGATAATAGGGGTGTAATGTGTTTCAGACAGGTACGATGTGTGTCATGAAGAGTCAAATTGGTTTTGGGCTAAACCTCACCCATGCATCTTTTCATCGTAAAGGTTAATCTTTCCAAAGAGCAGTGGATAAACACCCCAAATTGCCTGCATGTCTCCGAGGAGAAAAACGACAAAAGGCATTCCTTTAGCATTCAAACAAAGGGGAACATTTAACTGGCAATGGTGAGAGTTAAAGTGAGGCTGAAGTAAGAAACAGATATCGTTAGGAAAGAATGTGGTAAACACAACCAATCAAAAGGATGTGCTGCTGCTTTATATTAACTTACAAAAATCCCCTTAATGTTAATGTTAATCTAATTCTGCTCACCACAAATAAGGTAAACAATTTTTGGACAATAAGCAGCAATGTCCTTCCACCATAAAATCTTTTAAAGGGTAACACAAGACCGTGTTTATCTCTACACTTCATGTCTAGTTCTTACTGTTCTTACAAGAATGTCATCAATTTGAATTAGAGAACCTTTGAAGTGAGCTAAAGAGAAAAGACCATAAAAGAGGAAGCCTGAACCTGGAAGATCTGTTTTGAAGAATGTCTCAGTTTTTTACCTCCTCATTTACTGTTAATGTTCAACAGAAAGAACTGCTGTCTGGTCTCATCCAGAGGAGGACGGTGTCCCCCATTGAATCACAGAGTTTTGTCTTGCCACTATTTCCTCTTGGCTTGCTCATTTGAGATGACAAAATGTGCTATACAAATTATTTGAATAAATACTATTTGTTGTTAATTTCCTGTTCTGTACTCACCAATCTTATAAACCTTTATAGAAGAAGACTCTTATTTTGCTAAATGAAAGGTGCACACTTAGCTAAATCCAGCAGCTTTAACGTATCAGACTGTGTGGTGTTGCTCAAGCCCAGAGTCCCTCAAACAAATTAACCCCAAATTAATTTTGTTATATTCCGTGTCTGCTTGCTTAAATTCTATCATGTTTACAGACATCCATGTTTGGCTTTCAGCTCTCCAGAAACCACCCCGGGGTTTTGATGCTCTCTGCTCACCCTTTTAAAGGCACAGCAGACCAGGAAGTGTGGGAGAACATGGAGAGTTGTTGGAGTGTGAAGTTTGTATGGAAGTTTGAGACCTTCAATTGTGTTAATACTCTTGTGAGTCTTTGATATGGCTTGATTTCCGCGCTTGGCTTTATTATCCTGTTTCTGAGAGGGAATTCCTTTGTGCATTGCGACACCTTTGTAGAGGTGTCAGCCAGTATGCTAGGATAGAACATTGTTTTTTTATGAGTTCCTGACAAAACTGAAAAGAGATTTCTGAGCAGAAAAGATAATATTGAAAACAAAACTGTGGATAAGGGATCTAAACAGAGACATTGGAAAATAAGAGATAATTGTGTAGATGTCAACGGAACCTGGTTTGTCAAGGGGGAAAGAAAGCGGAAAGAAAAAATTATTGGATGTATTTGTTTATTTAAAGCCACTAGCTGTTCCAAGCTTGCAGTACATTGATACTGTCATGAGTTGTGGGCGAGATGGAAAAGAGAGGGCCCACATGCAGGACAGCTTCAAAACACTGGTAGATTAATTAACTCATAACAAACAGAACCTAAGATAACCAAAACCTAAAATACCAAAACCAAAAGGAAACCAACATAAACTGCCTTACCGGCTGACCCCCGGATCGGCGGAAGCTAGAACGCACTGGACGATGAGGATACGTCCGATGGCCGTTTGGGACGCCCTGTCAGATGGCCATGTAGGGACGAAGGGAGGAGGCAAATTAAGTGACATAGGGACCATCACCAACACGATGCCGCAGCCTGCCAGTTACACACACATCCTGGGGAGGCCACTGCCTGGACCCTTTAGGTGTGGCCGGTGCTGGTGTGGCCACATCAGGGGGCATCTCCTTCACTCCTGCCATGTGGTTTCTCTCCACCTGGGCCGTACCAACACAACCAGGCATGGCTACAGGACGGGACTGGAGGGGGGGGTCGTATGATGCAGAGGGATAACACTCTCCCTACTCTATCTACCATAGCCTACATTACCTCTGGTCTCCTGACCATACTCCATCCTCCCTCTATGAAGAAAGGGCTGTACCTTCATCCTTAACTCCCTCTTAGCATCATTGGAAGGGATGCTGGTGTGCTCACTTCGCTATTCCCCTAATAGCGTATGTGGCGCCGCGAAATGGGTGGAAAGTGTAAATCCACATGGCGTTGCAAAACAGGTGGGAAAAGCACAGCAGCCCGGACATGCCTTGCATCAGCAGAAGAAGCCTGCAACAGAGAGAGGAAGGAAATCTCGTTAGTGCTTCTCTAGCTTCGCTGCTGCATGCCAGCCAGGCATTGGAAGCCGAGATCGGAGCAACAGCGGTGGTGACCTCTAGATGTCTTTGGAACATGGGAGGAAACCAGAGTACCCAAAGTAAACCCAAGAGGAAATGTAGATATGCAAACTCCACACAGAGTCCGAGTTTGGGATTGAACTCTGCTGAAAGAAGAAGACACATTGAAAAAACTTTGTAAAAAGTTTATTGTAAAAGCTGTAAAAAGTTTACTGACGATTGGAGAGCAGTGTAGTGTGGTGGCCTACTGGGTAACGTACTGGACTTATTGACCAGAAGGTCCTGGGGTCAAATCCCACCTCTGCTAGTCTGCCACTGTTGGGTCCTTTAGTAAGACCCTTAACCCACAATTGCTAAGATTTGCTCTGGATAAGGGTGTCTACTAAATGATGTAAAGTAAAGACTATTTAGGATGTTCTTTGCTTGCCTTTTACCTTCATTTTTCCTCCAATATTCGCTGTACTCCTTTTGTTGGTGCAGTGGTAGAGCACACTCTCACACTGCTCAATCTTGTCCTAGTGCACAAAGCACACAGTATAAAGCCCATACATTTTACAGAATGCACACACTACTATGTCTTGTATGAAGTTTAAGGTCCTGTGCTGAGAATGAACCACCATCCTAATGACATCTGCTTAGTGGTGGTCCTAAGGCGGGCCCTTTCTCTTGATGGACAGGATAAAGACTGACCAAGGATGAGGAGCAACAGATGGACTACAGGCAGTAACTGTACACCTACAAAGTACGTCTGTATCCGATAAGCTGTCTGATAAACTGATTGAATAGGAGTGAGTAAATGGTGGGCACTTAGTGGGGGCCCAGAACTTCAGAAACAGCACCGCTGCAGTGTTAAGAACTGGCTTATGAACAGAGCTTGTGACAGATTACTGAAAAGGGAAGTGTGATTATTGTAACTGGCAACTGAGCAACCACAAAGTTGTGACCTTTTCATCATTTTGACGAGTGCATAATTCTTCTCATGACACAAAGGCTCTTGCATACACCATATTTGGTTTGTCCAATATTTACATTTATGGCATTTAGCAGACGTCCTTGTCGAGAGCGACTTACACATGGTCTTACAAACCAAGCAATTGTAGGTTAAAGGCCTTGATCAAGAACCCAACAATGGCAGCTTGGCAGAGGTGGGATTTGTACCCAGGACCTTCTGGTCCATAGTCTAACATTTTAACCGCTAGGCTACCACAGCCCCAATATGTTATAAAATGCAAGGAAATGCGGTGCTGTGCAAAAGTCTTAGGCCACCATTTGTAGTTAATACAACGGTATATTGAATTACGAGACATATTGGCAATAACTGGACCCAAATATTTCAAACTTGGATTCGTCACTCCATAATCCTCTTTTCGACTGGTCTTCATTTCTTGTTTCCCTTCAGAATAAGAGATTTATTGTCTGCTACCCTTCCAAAAAGAGCATGGACTGGTGAAGAGTCAAATTGGCATCCTGGGTCAATGTAAGGAGATGTCACACTAAATACTTGCCAATGTAGCCTACAGAAGCTGTTTTTTTCATACTGTATACAAATGTCATGTTCTCGATGTATTATAATAAACAGACAGAGAACTAATTATATGTGGTCATTATTACCACTGCTAAAACAATCTATCATGTAATAAGAGTCTGAGAACTTTTGTAGCGTAATGTATGTCATATAGGGGGCACCCAAAGATCTTCTCATGACTTTATATGGCTTGCTTTAATGCATCTTTGATGAAATAGCAGAATGTACAAATATAGACACACTGTAGCCCTATTTAGCCTTTTATTACCCTGTATCAAGATGCTCTGAGATTAATTAGGGAATTAATTATAACAGAGTTCAAGCGGCATCGAGGAAAACCAGCCCCCATTGTGCAGTCATAAAGAGCTTTCAGTTCACTTGACAATAAACAGGTTTTCCCCGTCTGTATCACCAGCTCTATCTGTCAGATTGCTGAAACTCGATACAGGTATTACACGCACAGCGAGCCGTTCTGATTGGCTCGCTCACTAAAGGAGGCAGATCAGATAGCGTCCGCTTTGAAATCAGGAGCGGGATCAAACGGCTGCTCTACACATATCGGCCCTATTTAAGAACCCTATCAGCTTTATTTAAGTGCACTACCAAGTGACCTACCATTGTGTGTGTGTGAGGTTCAGACTAAGCCAGAGCAGTGTTAGGGTTACAAAATTACAAAATGTTCTAATACATAATTTAGGGCTTTAGAATCATCCTAACTTTCTTCCCATTCGGTGCCCTGGATCGCAAGTTATTGTACCACAATCAACTGGTTTAACCCGATAAACAGCCTAGCGGTTAAGACAATGACTGGACTATGGACCAGAAGGTTCAGGCTTCAAATACCACCTCGGCCAAGCTGCCACTGTTGGGTCCTTGAGCAATCCCCTTAACGCTTGCTTAAACTGTAAGATTGAATTGGTCACCACTGCCAATCGAGCCACCAGGGGGCGTCCATGACCCACTGATCACCCCAGAAAGTGATCGCGCATGCCCAGATCCAATTAGGATGCACAAGAAGCACCTGTGCATAGCCCTTTATATAGAGCGAGTTTTGAGGTGCCTCTTGTCGCATCCTTGATCACTTTATGCATCTGTTTCATAGGCGTTTCTCCTCTGTATGCTTCTTTTCTTGCTGCTTTTGGATTTACGTGCTTTTTTCAGGTTTTTTGAGCATTCGATCTTTTGTTTGCTTTCAGGTTTTTTGAGCATTCGGTTATCACGTCTCTCTTTGTGCTTATTGTCATTTTGTCACCATTCTCCACTTCGGGTCTCATGTTTTTTGACAGTAGCCATTTTGTTTTTGTTTTGCATGAGGAGAGCTGGGCCATGCCTTTTCTGTTTGCTGCTGTTTTTTCCGGGTTTTTCTCGTAGACTCAGTTTTCCCTTCCCCTATGGTCGTTCTGTTATTTTTTCGCTCAGGCTTTGTCCTGTTACTTTTGTTAACTCGTGTTTGCATGTCTATTATTTGTTTTCTTTTCTTTGCCCTTGCACACTCTCATCCCTCATGTCCCATTACCTGTATATCCATACCACCTTCCTATTCACCTCAGTGGCGGTGGGTGTTTGGTTAAATAGGGTCACAGGTACCGCCTCACCAGCCAAGGGGGAAGGTGGAGTAGGCACCAGGAGGGCCGAGGTAACATTCAGGGCATTAGATAGCGTAAGGTCAGAGGGCAACCACTGTAGTCATCACCACGCCACGCTACGCTCTTACGCCACCTGCTGTTCACCCCCTGCACTTGTTACATAGAATCATGACAGAATTAGTTGTAAGTCACTCTGGATAAGGGCATCTGCTAAATGTCATAAATGTAAATTTAACACAATAAACACACTGACTTTAAGGAAATAAACTAGCATTTGTTTTAAACAATATTGTGCATGAGCTAACAGACAAACGCCCATTTTATAAAAGAAATGTATACACTAGTTTAACACATTAAAATAAAATGCTGGCCAAACATATCAAATGCTGGTGGAACACAACAGAATCTCAGCCATTATTCGCCATCAGTTTGACAGAGTGAGAACAATATACACTCTGGTTAAAGACAACAAACACGCCATGATTTAGCATGATAAACACACTGGTTTATCACAACAAGCAAATTGGTTTAAGACATTTAACACTCTGGTTAACACAATAACAACATGTAAATAAGTGAAGATGAAAGCAAGAAAAAGGACTAAAACTAGACATCTTTGAGAATGAAATGATGTAGATTAGTTATTTATTGGGTTTATTGTGTTTATTTATTTGTGTTATATATTTGTCATTGTTTGGCAATGTGTCAATGATACAGATGTGCTGTGAAAAATCTGTGCCGTTATCAAAAATTTCATCGTGGTGAGAACTCTTCTCAAACAGTCAGATTCTAAGGTCGGAATTAACTGCTGTGCAATAAACAAAAAAAGGTCCCACCTGTGGGGCGGAGCTATGATCTGGGGTTGCTGGTGCAGATCTAGGTCAGGTCTCGGTTCGGTAACGTTATGAGCCCAAAGCATGAGATCAGCTGGTACTTGTATATACTGAACCACCAGGTTATTCCATCAATGGATTTTTCTTCTCTGATGGTATAGCCATATTCCAAGATGATCCAGGATTCATGGAGCTCAAATTTTGAGAGAATGGTTCAGGGAGCATGAGACATCATTTACACGTGGATTGGTCACCACAGAGTCCAGACCTGAACCTCACTGAGAATCTTTGGGACGTTCTGGAGATGGCGGTGGGTCCAAATCTCCCATCATCAATACAAGATCTTGGGGGAAAATTAATGCAGCTCTGGAGAGAAATAAATGTGACATTGCAGGAGCTTGGGGAAACGAAATATTAGTGTATATGAAATATATTAAAATCGCACCTCACGCTTATGTCTGATAGGAAAGTTTTAGCTCATTTCAGAACACAACAACAAGTGAAATTGATTAAGAATTTTCTCGTACCATCTTTAATGACTTTAAAGTCTTTTTTTTAATCTCACACCTCATCTGAGGCAGAAATTCCCTTTATTATTGGCCCTCTTAAACCGAGAAGAGGAGCCATTAAAAAAAGTTGAGCTAATTAATTTGTTTTCAGGAGCTGATTTGGAATCCTGAGACATGGTTAAACAACATAATACTGTTTGTGGAATTTCCTGTAATGAATGTCAATGTTTGAAATTCAGTGAGAGATTAACGGGCGAATGTCTGCACCAGAGGCCTTTACTAGGAACAAACAACTTCTTCCTTGGAATATACTGAAATACAACTTAAACAAAAAACACTGCTCATAAAAAACAAAAAAGGTCATGTAGACAAATATAGCCACTAGTAAGAGTCGTCAGTATAACTCCAATGATTATTATCATAATTATGCCTTTAACTAATTAAAAACTTTTTAATACACTCGTTAATGTTTTAATGGTTTAACATTCTGACTAGTCCATGTAACCATGCTGTGGCTTCAAGGCAAAGTAGTTCACAGGTTTGCCTTCTCAGACTGTACAGAGCACTGCCCTCTCCACTGCCCTCTTCTGGTGCCTACAGATCCCACTGGTGCTCTGACAGAAAAGGCAAATAAAAACCAGCACTAACACCTAAACAGAAGGAATGTGGGCTAAAAAAAAGCAACCATTGAATGTGGATGAAGGTAATATCCATAAACGCACTGGCCAAAGAGATGATGCTGGAACGTTTGTATGGTTAAGTTCCAATGAAACATAACAAGATGAATGCCTGAAGGAAACAAATTTCCCCACTCTTTATTATATGGGGTTGCATATCAGGTAAAGGACGAGGAGAGAAAACGTGACAGTCAGATTCACTGGCTATGCTAAATCATCCCTAGATGGGAATGGGTGAGCGGGTGCTGCCCTGTGATGGATTGTATGATGTTCTGTTTTTTACTGGCACCCTTGTTCTTACATTTTTACCTGGTTTGTCGGGGCTCTCATCATGATCAAACATTTACTGAAAATGAACAAAAGAATAGATTATGTCACAACACATGGATCTCCAATGACTCAAAGGATGGAAAAGGGAATTCCCTGGTATGGTTATCCAACAGACAAACAATGAAGAAACCAAAACCAACAGGTGATCAAAAAAACCCTCTTATCAAATCTCAGGGGGGATTCACTATGCAGCCATGAAGGGGCATCTTGTCCTAATGCCCCAAAGAGGAGAACAAGGGTCGTCATTGGTTACCTGTCATGATAGCGGACCTAAGCACAGGGGGCTCACTCTCGAGGGCGTGACAAAAATGAGCATCA
>JAVSBU010159649.1:0-12572 GCA_033118015.1 Loricariichthys derbyi
TATTTATTTATTATTGTTATTATTATTATTATTATTATTATTATTATTATTATTATTATTTAGGATAAAATATAAGGATAGATCCAACCTGAGAGCATCATGCACTTTCAGTAATGTAGAATGATTGTCCAGTAGTTTTTGGTTTTCTTCTTTAAGCCTAGCATAGTTCTCAAGTTCTGTATGCATTTGCTTGCACTTGTCTGTCAGCTGCTGGACCACCTTTCAGTAGAGGAAAAGACAAGACAGAGACAGCCATCATCAGTGTCTCAAGATAATTGTATTATTAATGAATAAATAACAGCTTGAGGACTAGAACAATATTTATTCCTAATAATTATGTATTTATAGCATATCACCAGTCATTTGAACATAATAGTTCCAGTCCTTCTTATAAAAGTTAAAACATTCAATTAAATGGCAAAGCCAGTAGTGTTGATATTGCACAGTTCCAGTGACCCAGGTTCGATTCTTGCCTCCTTGCTGCTGTCTGTCTGGAGTTTAGTATGTTCTTGCCAGTTTTCCTTTTGGATACACCAGTATTGTTTTGGTAATCCAATGGGCTGAACGGTGACTTTGGTCGTTTCCAAAGTCAAATGCTGCCTGTGTAGAATTTGCATGTTCTTCCAATATCTTCATGGGATTTCAGTATTCCAGTCTCCTCCCTCATTCCAAAGATATTCATTAGAACTAAATAAATAAAATAGTCCTAGAGTGTGTATGCACATGTGCCCTGCTATGGACTGGCACCCACTCCAGAGTGGTTCCCATATTGTTGCTAGTGCTCCGGTTAAAGCCCCAGCCACATCAATTATTCCTGAATTGGAATAAGCAGGTATAGAAGATCAGCAAGTGAGTGATTATCTCTTAAAATGATCCCTTTAGGTGGTTTCTTTACTTGAAATTGTTTGTGATTGCTTATATATTCTATTACTTAATACACCTTTGCTGTCAAAGTTTTAAATCCATAATATATAGTAAAATACACTGCCTGGCCAAAAAAAGGTCACCACCTGTGCTATGATCTGAGGCTGCTGCAGTTGGTCAGCTTTAGGTTCAGCGATGTTATTTGCCCAAAGAATGAGGTCAGCTGATACCTGAATATACTGAACGAGTAGGTTATTCCATCAATGGATTTTTCTTCACTGATGGCACGGGCATATTCCAAGATGCCAATGCCAGGATTCATCTGGCTCAAATTGTGAAAGAGTGGTTCAAAGAGCGTAAGATCATTTTCACATATGGATTGGCCACCACAGAGTCCAGACCTGACCAGAAAATCTTTGGTATGTGTTGGAGAAGACTTTGTGCAGTGGATCCAAATCTCCCATCATCAATACAAGATCATGGGCAAAAATTAATGCAACTCTAGACAGGAATAAATGTTGTGAAATTGCAGAAGCTTGTGGAAACGATGGCACATCGAATGCATGCCATAATCAAAGCTAAAGGCGGTCCAACAAAATATCAGTATGACCTATTTTTGGCCAGGTGATTAGATTATAAAACATTGAAGTACTTCTTTATTAGGTGAGGACTGGATATTAGTGAACAAAAGTATGGATTTGAAGCAAACCTTTTGATTTCCAAGACTCTTCCTCGTCATCTCGCTCAGCAGCGGCTCCATGATCGCCATATCTATTTTTAGTTGTTTCTCTCTTGTCTTTAGAGAATTGTTCTCCTCCAGTAGCTCTTTACTCATTTCAGAGAGCTGTCTTAATTGGCGCATCACTGCCACATTCTCCTGGATGGCCTGCATTGTTGTCTTTGGCATCTTTTTATCTGAGATTTTACGAAACTCTGTAGCGACAGCAGCCACGTGTTGGTGCATCTCTTTCTTCTGTCTGAACAAAATAATAATAAAGGACATTTATATGGCGCTATTCAAGAAGCATGTTCACACTACAAGAACTGTGGACAATTGTGTTTATTAGAACACAGTGTATAGAGACAATTTTAGCTCCTGCTTCAAAGGAGGTACTTTTCTCAGTGCATCGTAACACTGAGGATCTTAAGTATGCAGTGGTTGGTTCAGACATAAGTGAATTTTATTGAGGGTAATTGCCATTTTCAAATATACCTGTACACCTGTACACAAATATAGCTGTATAGCTGTATAAACAACTAAAAATCTTTGCACTAAAATGAAGAAAAAAAAAAAAAGGACAAATCGCCAAGCATACGCAAAAATAACAAAAAAAAAGCATCGGCAAAAATATAACGTTTTCATAATATTAATTTTTTTAAAGATATAGCTCTATGGTGGAAGTGACAGATGTTTTAACCAGAGAATTGGCATGATAATAAAGTTTTAGATTAGATTCAATGATAACACCTAGATTTTGGACCCATGATGATTAATCCCACCCCACTCCAACACAAACGTGCACAGCTTTTGATTGCAAACTTCACTGAATTTCATTTGAAACATTATTACATGCAAAACTACAACTTCTCATTAAACAAAACAAAATAGCGTGACACCTAACCTTTAACCTGGAATTATTAATGACATTCAGTAAATTTTTACCATGTACCATCACTCATTGCCTTGCTGCACCCTCCCTCCCCAGGAGCCAAAGCTCTAAAGAATACTGACAGGTACTGAGAAAAAAAGTCTGCAAATTCTAAACCATTTATAGATTCATAATTTCGGTAATGTACACGGACCTGTCTACGTCCAGTACAGCTTTTTTCTCCAGATTGTAAATGACCGTCTGGTGCTTCTGTTTCTGCTGCTCTAGTTGCTCCTTCAGAGAAGCCAGCAGAGCCATGAGCTCATCCTTCTGGATGCGGAAATCTTCTAGAGATGCAAGCTTCCCCCCTGGCAAGAAAAGGCAAGATCTGAGAGACTCTATGAGCTTCAATATTAAGTCACACGACAGTAAAGGTAAAAAGTAAAGGCAATTCAATGCAAATGTCAATTTTATGCTGAAAAGGTGAACACGGGAAAAATAACCTTATAACGTGTGTCTAGATCATTCTTCATTTTTATAGTTTATGTCTGGTTTCAGTTCCTAGTTTGTGTCTAATTTATGTTTTATTTGTTGTATGCAGCAACCAAAAAATGCAGGGTTTCCATTGCTGGCTGGAGTTTCATTGAAACATCTTCTGAGGGCAGCATTCCACAAGATTGGTTCTGTGAGGTGATAAGCACTCATTGCCTTAGTGATGTATACACAAATGCATCAGATATTTAGAGAAAATTAAGTGGGTGTTTCATCTAGTCTGCTTCATATAAACACTCTCCAAGTGTCTTTAACATTCACAGGGTTTGGTGTGGGGAAAAAAGCTCACCATGTTTACATACACAAACACAAAATGTGAATAAATCAGGTGGCTACCCTTTCTAATTAGAGGATCACCTGTCACAGCCACACCCATCACTTTCAGGTGCATGAAATGAAATAAACAGCCACGCAATTCCCACAGACAACCAGTGTAAACCGACTGGGTCATACTGAAGAGCTTAATGACTTTCAACATAGCAATCTCATAGGAATCCAACTACTTATTTCCTCAAATCTCTGCCTTGCCATAATCAACCGAAAGTGCACTCTTATCCAGAGCTACTTACAAAACAAGTAAATGATGCAAGTACTCAATATATAAGCATTCAAAGGCACTTCATTCCATGGCACTGCAGCAGCGACCCTCCCCAGTCCTACTGGACTTATCCCATCCAGGGCATACTTGTACCAACACCGTGCATTCTGTATTTTCCATGTGTGCTCTGAAACCACTGTGACAAAGTTAAAATGTGAAAGAAAGACTCGTACAGAAGTACATACAGATATTCCCATGCTCATACACATGCACCATTTAATGATAATCCTATCAATATCAATATCAATCCCTATCAAGTTAATGACTGAGTAATCAAACTCAGGGTACCGGAAAAGGTGGGCCTAGCCGGCGGCAGGGTGCGAGGCAGGAACAACCCTAGACAGGATGCTCACAAAGTCATAGACAAACTCACACACTAGGGAAAGACCAATTACCCTAATGCATATCCTTGTAATGTGGAAGGAAACTGGAGTACCCACAGAAAACTCATGCAGATATGTGGAGAACATGCAAACTCCACACAGATGGCACAGAGGTTCAGGATTGAACCGGGGATCTCAGAGCTGTGAGATGACAGTGCTAATCACTGCACGACCAAGCTGCCTGTTCTGGAAGTTAGAAATTCTTCAAGTGGACTCATTCCCTCTTGGTTGGGTGAAGCCAGAGAGGTTTGTTTATTCCATCATGTGTGTTTATATTTTGGTTCTACAGTGTATGTGACTGTTAATGTGTGCTTGTTCTGAACAATGTCATGTATTTGAACATTTCAGTGATTGATTTGATGAATGTGAAGTGCAATAAGTGCAAAAGTAGAATAAATCCATCAATGTATTTCTTAGACGGAGTGATATGTAAGGTGTAAAGTGATTGTTAAATGGCACATACTTGTAGTTCTAATAACATTATGAATGTGAATACAGTACACCAGTATTATTTACTAAGTATAGTACTGGTCTACTCACTACACTATATGTCCAAACATATGTAGACACCCCACCTAACTATGAAGGTGTTTTAGTCACAACTATTACTAAATTTTTTAAAATCAAACACTCAACCATGACATCTCCATAAACAAACAAGCAAATGGGTCTAACTGAAGAGCTCAGTGACTTTAAACGTGGTTTGTTCAAAAGATGCCACAGGTCAGTTTATGAAATTTTGGCCCTGCTAGAACTGCCCCAGTCTACTGTAAGTGAGCATGTCTATTGCGAAAGAATCTAAAGGCAACAACAGCTTAGCCACACAGACTCACAGAGTAAAGTTTATAAATCTTCTGTTGCATCACTCACTTCAGGGTTTCAAAGAGCTTCTAGAAGCAAAATCAGCACACTGGATTCTGGAGAAATGCAAATGTGTTCTCTGTAGTGATAAATCACAGTTCAATATCCGGAAGATTGATGGATGATTCTAAGTTTTGGAGATGCCAGGACCTCAGTGATACTTGAACTGGTACTTGAAAGCTTGTGAACCTTTCCTATGTTTCTGCATAAATGTGACTTAAAACAGATTTTCATACAAGTCCGAAAGTAGGTAAAGAGAACCTAGTCAAATAAATGAAACAAAAATATTATACTTGGTCATTTATTTATTGAAGAAAATGATCCAATATTACATATTAGTGAGTGGCAAAAGTATGTGAACCTCTAGGATTGGACCAAAATAGAGCCTTTTGATTTAAAAGAAACACGTTATGTTTGGAGAAAGGAAAACACTGCATTCCAGCATATCCCATCTATAGAACATTGCGGTGGTAGTCTCATAATTTGGGCTTGTTTTGCTGTATCTGGGCCAAGACAGCTTGCTACCATTGATGGAACAATGAATTCTGAATTACATCAGATAATTCTAAATGAAGATGTCAGGACATCTGTCCATGAACTGAATCGCAAGAGAAGATGGGTCTTGCAGCAAGACAATGACCCAAAGCACACAAGTCATTCTACCAAAGAATGGTTAAAGAAGAATAAAGTTAATGTTTTGGGATGGCCAAGTGAAAATCCTGACCTTAATCCTATCGAAATGTTGTGGAAGGACCTGAAGTAGGAAGTTAAAGTATTTGAAGTTAAAGAGTTGAAGCTGTTCAGTACAGAGGAATTGGCTAAAATTCCTCCAAGCTGGTGTGCAGGACTGATCAACAGTTACCACAAACGTTTAGTTACAGTTACTGCTGCACAGGAGGGTCACACCAGATACTGATAGCAAAGATTCACATACTTTTACAACTCACTAATATGTAATATTGGATCACGTTCTTCAATAAATAAATGACCATGTATAATATTTTTTCTCATTTTTTTAACTAGGTTATCTTTATCTGATGATGTTTTAGGTCATACTTACGCAGAAATATAGAAAATTCTAAAGAATTTTAAGCACCACTGTATAGTGCCAGCAATATTTGAGGAAGGATTAAAACATAAGTTCTATAAAGACAGTGTTTGAGGAGCCTGGTTTCGAAGAACTTTTAGCTCACAGTGGCTTTCACAGATCCCTGACCTCAGTCCCACTGAATATCTTTGGGATGAACTGGAATGTTGATTGTGAGCCAAGATTTCTTGTCCAACATCATTCCCTGACCTCAGTAATGCTCTTTTCTTTGAATGGGCAAGAAATCCCACATCAAAATCTCGTGGAAAGCTTTCTCAGAAGAGTGGAGTCTATTATGAGGGTAGCTACTCCATGTTAAGTATTTTGGAATGGGATGTCCAACTAGCTGGGAGGCATGGTGGTGCAGTAGACAGTGTTGTTGCCTGTATTACATTAAAAAACTAATAAATAATTAGATAGGATCGTTATACCATTGCTAAGACAATGGTATATCTAATCTAATGGTGGCCTAAGATTTACACATGGTAATTCAACTTTCTAAAGTGGTTCAGTGCAAGTCAGTGAGTGTGAGTGGGTGGGGGGTGTTGTGGTTGCATAGTCAAGTTTGTGTATCATTGTGAGGGCAGAAAGGTATTTATACATTGAAGAGACATTTTAGTGGTCCTTACATGGAAAACTGCTTATTTTACAAAACCTGCAACTATAGTTTGAATTGCAAAAATATTTGCTTTAGGTTACTGAGGTTAAGCTTAGATTTAGGTGTAGCATTACTTAGCTACAGTAACATCACATCACAGGAAAGTTCCCACAATGATAGAATGACAATAGAATGTGTGTGATGTGTGTGGATGTGCCCTGTAATGGACTGGCGCCCTGTAATGGAGTGGTTCCTGGCTTGTGCCCTGTGCTGCTGGTTAGACCCCAGCAGTTATGGAAAGCAAGTGAGTGAGTGAGTGAGTGAGTGAGTGAGTGGGTGCATGATGTCCATATACACTGCCTGTCAAAAAAAAAGGTCACATGCTCTAGCATTACATTGGACGGCCTTTAGCTTTGATTAAAGCACGCATTCGCTATGGCATCGTATTTCCACAAGCTTCTGCAATGTCACAGCTTTTATTTCTGGCCCAGCTTGCATTAATTTTTCCCCAAGGTCTTGTATTGATGATGGGAGATTTGGACCCACTGCACAAAGTCTTCCAAAATATTTTCAGGTCAGGTCTGGACACTGTGGTGGCCAATCCATGTGTGAATCCCGTGCCATCAGGGAAGGAAAAAACATTGATGGAATAACCTGGTCATTCAGTATATTCAGGTATCAGCTGACCTCATTCTTTGAGCACATAACATTGCTAAACCTAAACCTGACCAATTGCAGCAGCACCAGATCATAGTACTGCTCCCACAGGTGGTGACCTTTTTTTGGCCAGGCAGTGTAGGTTTGATGTATACAAAGTATTGTGCATACACTCCTCAAACTGCTGTTTCTGTAATGTAATTCAGTCTTATTGTCAGGTCTTAAAGGTATAATTAATACATGTCTTAATCAGCATATTCAGTCCTAATGGACATTGCAATCAATATTGCTGCTGTACACCATGTAATATGTGATTGCCAATCAAAAGCCAAATGCATCAGGTGCTTTATAATTGAACCAGCAGTCACCACCCACAACCTTCCTTCTCATTTGAATGTGATGTTTTTTAGTACGTCATACCTAAGGCCATGTTGTCCAAAGTAAGCTTGTCCTTGGTCTCTTGAAATTCATGTCGAAGCATGCTCAGCTGCATCTCGTATGCTTCTTTTTCCTCATCTTTGGCTATCTGTAGTGCCTGAAGCTTCTCTGACAGATCAGCAAGGTCATCCTCTTTCTGGGCCAAAGAACGCTTCAGAAAGCACACAATGTCCTTCTTCTCTCGCTCTGCATTATTGAAATTAGCAGAGAAATCCCTTTCCCGAATCTCCAGCTCATCACATTTATGCTGATACCTAGATCAATGAGAAGGTAAGGGGTTTCAGTATGAATACAGTTCATTTCCTGTGTAACTAGAATGAGTCAGATGTCTACAGGTGTGGCAGTAGGTTAATTATTAAGCTATACAATATGCAATCTCAGGTCTTAGTTTCGTTTAACTTCCTTGTACCACTTGCTAAACGTGGCTGAGTTTAAAATATAGCATTTGTCAATAACACTATTATTTATAGAGGTTAACAATTCAGATTGGCTGCTTACTGATGATCTGATATTGATACGGGCTATATTGTCTGACTACTTGAACTTGCCAGGTAAGTTCACATTCCTATAATATTACAGGGTCTTTAGGCTATGAAATGCAGTAACCTTTATCACATGCAGTCCTACATACAGAAGACAGTTAAAACCCAACAGCGTGTTATAAAAATTAGACCTAATTCAGCAAATATTAGTTACATACATTTGACTATTTAATGTGTGTTCAGTTAAGATAAATAAATACCACATCGTACATTTTTCTTTAAATCTACAACTGAATGTAAGTATTAACATTTTTGTAAGTGTTCAGAGGTTTTAAGACGTTATGTAGATGTATAGGGAAAAATACAACCATGAAACCATCTAGAATTCCAAATTACGAATTTTGTTTAAATTTCAGGTATGTACCACATAATGTTCATTCTGCCACATGTGTTACCACTGTTACCACGTACGCTGGATCTGTGCTCTAGAGTCCAAGAACTGTGAATGGATCGTGTGGCAGTTGCGGATTTGTATCAATTTGGGAATTAGCTTCTAGATGTGGTGGTATGTCATGCTGTCACATAAAAGACAGTTTTACCATTCCGTAAATGTAAGGGAGTGAAAGACACAGAAGGAGATATAGGTAGAGTTGTGCAGTGGTTATCATGGGGCTCCACCTGTGTGGAGTTTGCATTTCCTCCCCGTGTCTGTGTGGGTTTTCTCTGTGTAATCCGGTTTTCCTCCCCCATTCCAAAGACATGCATGTTAGGTTCATTGGTGTTAGTCTGTGAGTGTATGAGTGCATGTGCCCTATAATGGACTGGCTCCTTGTCTAGGGTTATTCCTGTCTTCACCTTGTGTTGCCCACTAGGCACCGGCTTTTCCATGACGCTGACTGGGATAAATGGATAAGACAATGAATGAAATAAGGTGCGGTACAAATGAATGCGCTGTACACACCTCTACAGTGAAATAAGATTTTCATTCATTGTTATCTTATCCACTTAATCCTTTCCAGGGTCACGAGAAAGCCAGTGCCTAGCCGGCAACACAGGGCGCAAGGCAGAAACAACCCTAGACAAGGCAACAATCCATTGTAGGGCACATACACACGCTCACACTAGAGGAACTTTGAAAACTCCAATTAACCTAACATGCATGTCTTTGGAATGTGGGAGGAAACCCTGAGAAAACCCACACTGACACGGAGAGGAGATGCAAACTCCACAAAGGTGAAGCCCAGAGTAAGGATCGAACTGAGGCTCTCAGAGCTGTGAGGCAACAGTGCTAACCACTTCACCACCGTGCTGAGCAAAATAAGATTTTACCCATCATAAATAATCAAGAAAAGCTCATACATGATCATCAGTGCTGTGTGCTAAGTGCTATGATCTGGGGTTACTGCAGTTGGTCAGGTCTAGGTTCAGCAACGTTATGTGCCCAAAAATTAGGTCAACTGACTACTTGAACATTCTTCTGAGAACTGAGGGAAAACATTGTCTTACAATTTGTGTTCAAATGTCCATTATAAAGGACATAAATGAATGGGCTGGATCTCAGGAGGAATATACTGAACGACCAACGACCAAATCCATTTTCTTCCCTGATGTCATGGGCATATTCCAAAACGACAATGCCAAGATTCATCAGGCTCAAATTGTGAAAGAGTGGTTCAAGGAGCATGAGACATCATTTTAATTTTTTCAGAGTGAAACATTTCAAGCCTTTATTTCTTGAAATTTTGATGGTCTTGGCTTACAGTTAATGAAAACCCAAAATTCAGTGTCTTAGAAAATTAGAATATTACATAAGATCAAGAGCCACTACACACAGACGAATCCTAGACATGAGCTACAAATGTCACATTCCTCATGTCAAGCTGCTCATGAACAATGTCAGAAACATCTTAAGCTGGGCTGTGAATAAAAAGAACTGTACTGTTGCTCAGTGGTCCAAAGTCCTCTCTTCAGATTAAAATAAATTTTGCAGGTTATTTGGAAATCAAGGTCCCAGAATCTGGAGGAAGAGTGGAGAGGAACAGAATCCACGTTGCTTGAAGTCCAGAATGAAGTTTCCACAGTCAATGATGATTTGGAGAGCCATGTCATCTGCTGGAGTTGGTCCATTGTGTTTCTGAAGTTCACAGTCAACACAGCCATCTAGCAGGAAATTTTAAAGCACTTCATGCTTCCTTCTACTGACAAACTTTATGGAGATGCTAATTTAATTTTCTCAGCAGGACTTAGCACCTGCCCACACTGCCAAAGGTACCAAAAGCTGCTTCAATGACCATGATGTTACTGGAATGGATTGGCCAGAAAATTCACCTGATCTGAAGCCTATAGAGAATCTATGTTGTATTGTCAAGAGGAAGATGAGAGACACTAGAACCAACAATGCAGGTGACCTGAAGGCTGCTATCAAAGCAACTTGGGCTTCCATTAGACCTGAGCAGAGCCACAGGCTGATCACCTCCATGCCACACTGCACTGAACCAAGTACTGAGTGCATAGAAATGAACATACTTTTCAGAAGCCTGACATTTCTGTTTACAATATCCTTTTTTTATTGATCTTGTGTAATATTAAAATTTTCTGAGAAACTGAATTTTGGGTTTTCATTATCTGTAAGACACAATCATCAAACTTTCAAGAAATAAAGGCTTGAAATGTTTCACTCTATGTGTAATGAATCTATATATGGGTTTCGCTTTCTGAAATGATTGATAAAAAATATAGAACTTTTTCACAATATTCTAATTTTTTGAGATGTTGAAGATTAAGGGCCTTACTCAAGTGTCTAGCAGTGTCAGGTTGGCAGACCAAGGATTTGAACTCACAACTTTCTCATTAGAACCTTAACCACTGCGTCATCACTGTCTTACCAAGGAATGTATGCACAATTACCACAGTCAATCATTTCAACACATTGTGCTGTACTGAGAAAAACAGCTTAAAGCCCTTTTCCTGAAAACTCACCTATAAAGAAACACTAAGAGAAGTTGTTGTGATAGACTTGCATATTTTTCTTGCTTTGAACATATCAACTTTGAGGATAAAAATACTCACTTGCTGCCTAATATATCCAAAGCACCATGGTGAATAGAATATCAGTGTTATTCGTTTCACTTGACAGTGTTCATAAGGTTATGCCTGGTCTCTTTGTACATACATTGCCTGGCCAAAAAAAAAGGTCACCACCTGTGAGGGCAGGACTATGATCTGGGGCTGCTGCAGTTGGTCAGGTTTAGGTTCAGCAACATTATGAGCCCAAAGAATGAGGTCATCTGATACCTGATTATACTGAACCACCAAGTTATTCCATCAATGGATTTTTTTTTCCCCTGATGGTACGGGCATATTCGAAGATGCCAGGATTCATGAGGCTCAAACTGTGAAAGAGTGGTTCAGGGTGGATGAGACATCATTTTCACACATGGATTGGCCACCAAAGAGCCCAGACCAGACCTGAGAATATTTGGGATGTGCTGGAGAAAACATTGTGCAATGGGTCCAAATCTCCATCATCAATACAAAATATTGGGGAAACATTAATGCAGCTCTGGACAGAAATAAATGTTATGACATTGAAGAAGCTTGTGGAAACGATGCCACAGTGAATAGATAAAGGCGGTCAAGGGTGTGAAGATTCTCAGTCGTCCAGGTCATAGTAATAGTGGGTGGTAGACGAGAGCAACTGGACTTGCTTGTAGATTCTTGAAGACGTTTCACCTCTCATCCGAAAGGCTTCTTCAGTTCCAGGCCTCTTCGCACTGAAGAAGCCTTTCGGATGAGAGGTGAAACGTCTTCAAGACTCTACAAGCAAGTCCAGTTGCTCTCTTCTACCACCCACTGATAAAGGTGGTCCAACAAAATATTACAGTGTGTGACCTTTTCTTGGCCAGTGTATGTTCGAACAATGTCCAGATCATCAAAGAACGTATTGTAGATGTTGAGTAAAGTGTACCTGTACAAACATGTCACACACATTGGCAGGCAGTGGGTAATGGCATTTACTTTACATTTGACCGGTGTAAATTTAACAGACTGAAAGGCAGCGGGTTGCAGGGAAATCCCATCCTGACCGCCTAGCCCAGTCTAGGCACAAATCCTCCCCTTGTGGTGGGGAGCATGGTGGAGCAGAGGTTAGCACTGTCAGCTCACATCTCTGGTGGAGTTCCATCTGTGTGGAGTTTGCAAGTTCTTCCTGTGTCCATGTTGGTTTTCTCCATGTATTCCTCCCACATTCCAAAGACATGCATGTTGGGTTATTTGGAGTTTCCAAAGTGTCCTTAGTCAGTGTACAGGTCCTTCTTAATGTAATGATAAAAATTCAGCTTTCACATATTTTAGATTCATTGCACACTAACTGAAATATTTCAGGTATTTTATTGTTTTAATACTGATGATTTTGGCATACAGCTCATGAAAACCCAAAATTCTCACAAAATTAGCATATCATG
>JAVSBU010159756.1:0-12571 GCA_033118015.1 Loricariichthys derbyi
TTTTCGTCTTGGTCGCAATCCATATGAAGCTGAGTGCCTGACGTGTAAAGCTGGCACATACAGCTCTTTTTCATATACGTGTTAGCCATATGCTTAGTGTACAACTCTTTTGAAATATCTTTGTTTTTGAACATTTGATCCATTATTAGTCAACCCCCCCATACGTGCTGAGGTGTCCTCTTTTTTACCATCTCAGATCTGGTCACCCTATTCTATGAAACATGTACAGCTTTTAACCCCAATGTTCTAGATAACACTGTCATCTCTGTCCATCACACTTCTGTAATTTTACAACGTTAGCAACCAGTGTGAAACGAGAGCTGCTTTATGTTCCATGGTAACAGTGCCTTCAGATGACTTTTGTTTATTAGTTTTATTTAACATTGCCACAGCATCAATGGCTGTATTCATGACAGACACAACGTTATCAACACACTAGTCAGGGAAATAAAAAATTTTAAAAATTAATGCAACTCTGAAGAGATATAAATGTTGTGACATTGAAGAAGCTTGTGGAAACAATGCCACAGTGAATGTGTGCTGTAATCAACGCTAAAGGCGGTCCAACTCAGTCCAGCTGAATATTAGTGTGTGATGGTTTTAGGCTGGGCAGTGTTCTTGTAACTTTATAACCACAGTACATCCAGTATTTCAGCCTAGAGCACAACATTGCTGGTACATTTCATTTTAAAGTAGCAGAAAAGCTTGATAGTCTCATTTTTACCTCAGTGCTGGAGTTGATTCAGTGAATTAAGAGCAATGTTCTATTAAAATTTGCCACAATGTAATATTTAATAATGTGGATTTTAGACAACACGTTGTGTAGTAATACATTTCCATTTTTGTAAATTGTAGCTATTCCCTATTTGCTATTCAGTACATTGTAAGTGCACCATTATGCAGTATGTACTGAAAGCTTTGTAAGAAAAAAAAATCACCATGTTTTATTATAAAAGTGTACAATGTAAGATAGATATGCTCTGATAATGATCAATAAATATGACAAAAAAAAAAAAGAATTGATGACTTTGGACAGCAAAGTACTGGCGCCATCTTTCAATGAGATAACCTGATGTAATGCATTTTACATGAGGATGCACTAGTTTCAGCAGCTGCTTGCTGTTGCAAGTCTAAAAATATTTTCTATCTTCTGTAGTTGTGCCCTGCATGATAATTTTCTCATGTAAACACAACTTGGACTCTGCCAACTTGTCATGTCACAAGGCCCGCTGCTGCGTGGTCTACCAGTAGAGGGCTGGGGCAACACTCAGAGTGTTCATCTGGGAGACTACAGCTCCCAGAGCACAATGAGCTCGCAGCACTCAGCGCACTAATCAGGGCTGACAAGCGGCACCCATTTCTAGGGCTTTATATGCCGGCTTTCAGCAGTGTCTCTTGTCGCACCCTTAACTCATTTTCGCACATTATGCTGCCAACTTCCATGTTTACATGGTATTCTCTTTCACGTACCTTCGCTAATCCACCACTAGCCATTAGGTGCTACCATTGCTAACCACTAGCCGCACCCACAGTCTTGTGTTGTACCGTTATAGGCCCCTTGCATGCTACTGCTGCCAGAGGTCTGTTGTCCTGCCCCTACTCTCATGCCTCACTGCTCCATTTTCCCCAACCCTCTCTGGTAGCCACACCATAGGAGGAGCCTCCTCAGGGACACCGGTACTGACTCTCCTGCAAAGGGAAATCTGCCGATGCAACTTTGGGGCCCATTCCCCTGTGTTTAGATCCACCCCCTCATTGCCCATCATGACAGAATGGTGCGACCAAGACATGGACCTCGTGGGGGATCCCAGTCCCAAATCTTCAGCAGGTGATCTCCTTTCAGGGGGCCCTTATCGGCTGCCTCAACCAGCTACTGCAAGAGATCATTCAGCAGCTGGTGTTGCTGAGTCAGGCCATACAGGGCCTGTACCCAGCAGACCCCATGGCTGAGCCAGCCCCCTCCACCTGTGTGGGACTCACCCATCACCACCCCAAAGAGGTTTGCTGGTGAACCTGACCTCTGTCTCTGTCTCCAGTGCTCACTGCTGTTTGAGCAACAGCCCAGTTTCCCATGGACCAATCCAGGATGGCCTAAATGGTTTCCATGCTTTCCGGCAAGGGCCTGGCTTGGGTCACGAACCTTTGGGACATCAAGGCCACAGAAGAGGTGTTTGCCCAGGCCCTCTGCTAGACTTTTCAACACCACCATAGGGGTCATCACCCCACCCCTTGCCTCCTCAAGCTCACCCAGGACTCCCCGCCAGAAGTCAAATATATCATCAACTTCCGGATCCTGGCTGCAGAGTCTGAGTGGAACAAGGAGGCATATTCCACAGTATTCCAGGCAGGCTTGAGTGAGCATCTTAAGGATGAGCTGGCTACTCACAAACTACCAGCTTCCCTTGCTGAGATCTATGAACTCTGCACTCACCTTGATGTGCATCTTAGGCAAATGGCAAGGGAGGGCGCATGCTGGACTCCCCACCTAAGTCCCACACACTATGTGTCAGGGCCTTCCAAGCCCATGCAGTTGCTCTGGCTTGAGGATTTGCTCCATGGTGGTCAGGAAAACATGCTGGTTGGGTTTGAATATGGAGGTCAGACTTAGGCCCATCTCAGCCCCCTCCCTTGGGTTTGTTCCTCACTGCCCATCTGGCAAGAGGAGAGTGGCACCATGCTCGGCTTTAGGGGTGTGAGGAGGGCAGTTTTATCAATGAGGGTCTGAGGGTCCATCTCAGTAATCAGACCTAGGGGAAGTCTTCATCAAGCAGTGGGCCCAGGGCCTGACTCCCCATCACCCCTATGAATGTGCCAGGCCCAGCATACCTTCCTGGCCTTCAAGGAGTGGCTGACCTCTGCACCCACCTTGCGACTTTCGGATCTGGAAGGATTCATTGTTGAGGTCGACACTTCTGACAGTCATATGGGTGGTACTGTCCAAGAGTTTGGCAGAGTACAAGAAGTTGCACCCCTATGCTTACTTCTCATGCTGGCTCACCCTTGTTGCTGAGTGCAACAATCCGATCAGGATTGGGAGCTCTTCATCATGAAACTCAAGGAATGGTGACACTGGCTTAAAGGGTCTAAAAATCCTTTTGTGGTCTGGACTGATTGCAAGAACTTGGCTTATATAAAGTAAGCAAAGTGCCTAAATTCATGGTAGGGTTGCTTGTTGCTTGGCCTTGTTTTTTGGGAGCTTTGTCTTCATGACATTCCAGGCTAGTTCCAAAAACTTCAAGCCGGATGCTCTTTATGACCAGTGGGAGCCTCAAGAGACAGACCCCACACCATGCTCACACCCCTTCAGATTCTGGGGGCCTTGACTTCAGAAATCGACCAAGCCATCAACAGGGCCTGGGCAACAGCCCTCCAGGTTGCTGTTTCAAGGTGGCCAGGGTCAGAGAGAAGATGTGCTGTCACCCATGACTGTGCAACCAGGCAGGGTGTGGACCACTGATGTATTGAGGTGGTGCTTCTGGTGGCCTGGCAAGGATGGCAACATCAAGTGCTTTGTTGCCAGGTCTGCGCTGCCAACAAGAGTGGACAGCTGGCCTTCTCCACCCTCTTCTGATCCCTAGTCAGCCACGATATCACATTTCCATCGACTTTGTCACAGTGCTGTCATCATGGTTCTGGTGGACTGCTTCTCCAAGGTGGTCAAATTCATCGCATTGCCCACGTTCCCCACAGCCAGGGAGGCAGTGGACTTTATCCTCGTGGAAGTGGCCTGGGTTCAGGGGTTCCCCAGGGACATTGTCTTTGACTGTGTTCCCCAGTTTGCGAGCCAGTTCAGGGATGCTTTTTGTCAGCTCATGAGGACCATGGCCAGCCTGTCTTCAGGCTTACATCCCAAGTCAGCGGTCAAGTAGAAAGGGTGAACCAAGATCTCACCTGCTCCCTGTGATCCCTGACCATGAGGAACCCTGCCACCTGGGCTGACCAGCTCCTGTGGGTGGAGATCACCCACAACAACTGGCATCATTCGGCCCTGGGCATGTTGCCCTTCAAGTAACAGTTCAGTTAACCCTGCCCCATCTTCCCAGATCAGAGGGGTAGGTAGAGGTCCTGGAGTAGGGCCTGGGCAGCCCTCTAGAGCACCCTCACCTCCATGGGTGAAACCATGCTCTGGGGCACATCAGGCAAGTTAACACTGAAATATATGGGACCCTTCAAGGTGGCACGGCAGGTCAACCCAGTCACCTACCAACTACTGTTGCCCCCCCCCACCATGAAGATACAGCCCATGTTCTGCGTGTCTTGGCTTAAACCCTTGTGCCAGACCTCACCCCCCCCTTCATTGTAGGGGCTCCAGCACACATGGTGCACTGGCTGCTGGAGTCCCTTTGGGTTTAAGGAAGCAAATAGTGCTCATGGGCTCACAACAACCTCAACCCGGATCTCATCAGAGAGTTCCAGGACAACCACACAGCAGGTATAGGGATGTCAGGGCCACCACTGTGGGGGGAGGGGTTATTGTCACAAGGCCCACTACTGTGCAGCCTTCTGCTAGAGGGCTGGAGCAGTTCTCAGCAGGTTCATCTGGGAGGACCAGCACAAAATGGACTTACAGTACTCACCACGCTAATCAGAGCTGACAAGTGGCAGCTGTTTCTAGGGCTTTATAAGCTGGCTTTCAGCAGTGCAACTTGTCACACCCTTAACCCGTTTTCATATGATACAATGCTGATTTCTGTGTTTATATGCTGCTATTGTCTTTTGCTTACCTTCACTTATCTGCCACTAGCCGTTAGCCACTGCCATTGCTAACTGCTAGCTGCTTCTGCCACCGTAAGTGCTGTCCTTCATTGCTATGACATTAGTCACTACTATTGCTAACTGCTGGCTGCTTCCATAACCTTAAGTGCTGCTCTTCATTGCTACACTGTTAGCTAATGTTTAGCCACTTCCGCAGCCATCATATTGCTCACTCCCTCTCATTAGTGCTGCCTGTGCTTCTCAGCGCTTAGACTCCCTGTTAACACTACGTGCCTACCATGTCTCTCAGCCCTCCAGAGTCTGCCATTACTGTTACTGGTCCCTTGCTTGCTACTGCCAGCAGTGGTCTGTTATCCTGCCCCTACGGTCATGCCTCACTGCTGCATCCACCCCAACCCTCTCTGGTGGCCATATTATGGGAGGAGCCTCCTCACAGACCGATTCTTTTGCAACGTTGGCATAAGTTCAAAAGTTTCAAGGTACACGAGGGACCTTAGATAGCGTATGGACAGTCCTGCTCCTCCTTGGTGTCACCACCACCCTATCGCCTGGCTAGCTTCAGCATCTGCGACCATCTTTTTTGAAACATGTTGCAGGCATCAAATTCAACATTACTGAATATTTGCAAAAACCAAAAAAGTTTATCCATTTGAACATTAAATATCTTGTCTTTGTAGTGTATTAAATTGAATATGGTTTGAAGAGGATTTGCAAATCATCATATTCTGTTTTTATTTATGTTTTACTACATTCCAACTTCATTGGAAGTGGGGTTGTAGCTTTGACCTGCTCTTCTGGGTTATAATAACCCAGGTAACCTCTCAACAAGACCTTAAATACAAATATACTTTTTTGTTCTAGTAAGTGCATTGAAGCTATTTCTGTTTCTAGATATAGTGTTGTAAACATGAGAGAAGAGTACAAGAATAGGGCTCTATAGGAACACTGGTAAGCACACAAATACTGTTGGAAACTAACAGCCACAAACCAAACACATATGTATCCAGAGGCATTACTGGGCACACATTCCCCTAACAAAATACAATAGCAAATTGCCAGGGCTGTGAGCAATTAACACCTCAATCTTTCAGCTGTTGTTTCACCAAGCAGGACATTACACACTGAGAATACATCTTACAAATTAGTCATCTATCACCAAGCATCAGTTACTCTGACACAACCCCAAATCAGAAAATACTGGGGCAGTTTGGAAAATGAAAACAAAAAAACATTTTTTTATATTTACTTCCACTTCCATTTCCTTGCAGACAGTATGAACCCAACATTTCATGTTTTGGTTAGGCAACTTTCATTTGTTATCATACACCCATGCATTTCATGTATGTATATATCTGAAGCATACTCCATTTTGCCCATTTAACACTCTGTTTGGCACAGAGGATACACATGTGGCTTTGCTTTGTGTTGTTAAGAAATGAATTCCTGGAAATATTGCTGTCTTGAAGGCCACCTATGTTGCTCTAAACTCTCAGAGTACTCTTTGGCATTAATGCTGCCATCACTGAAGTGTAAATGACTTTTGTTAAGATCATTTGCACAACCCCATACCATGACAGACTCTGGCTTTTGGACTTGCTGCTGATATCTGACTGGATAGTCCTTTTTGTCTTTTGTCCAGAGCACACGGTGTCCATTTCTTCCAATTCAACTGACCACCATACATATTTCCGCTGTGTGATGGTTCATCATAGATGCCTCCAAGCCCACTTTGTTAATTGTACTGAGGGCTTGACAGAGGTTTGCCGAAACAATATTTTGCCTATATGATTATACCAGTTATTGTTGAAGATTCTTGATGCAGTCTTGGGTATTCAGTTTAGCCTTGAGTCCTTGCACTTTATGCACTCAAATTCCTACATATTTATTATGCATTTTCCATACTATCCCAGCTGCGTCTGTTGAGGTTTTACTACATTGTCTGACATGTTTCTGGCAAAACTAAAGCATGAAAAACAGGGCTGTGACTGAATTTTAGTGGTTTTAAATAATAAATTAAGAGCTTTTTTATGTGCAATTGTGAGAAAGGATTATACGATCAGCTCATATAGCAGAAATTTAAAGTATGAGATACATTTTTTTCAAGGTCAGAAATTTCATTTAAAGGAACTTCTGCAGTCTGACCAGGAAAATGTGCCAATGAAAAGAGCATTATGCATTATAAATAGAGGACAAATGGAAAATGTTAACATTTTAATATATCTAACACTTAAGGAAGTATGTATTTAAATGAATTCCTCTTATTTATAAGACATTATAAGCATATTTTCAATATGTAACCTTTAATAAATGTACAAGGGTGGACAAAATCAATTGTCCACAATCATGGCAATCAATTATAAACAGATTTTTATGATAGGTATGTGATAACATTCAGGCAATCTACTGTATATTAGGTTTATTTCAAAATAACATAATGAATTTGCTTTTAAAGGGGTCTGGCAATTAGTCCAACATCAGGCAACTAACAGGGTTCCAAAGAGGCAAAGGAGGTGTTGGCAATATTACAATTACATGAGTAATAACAAAAGGAAAAATGGGTCAAAAAGCCAATAATCGTGGCAATGCATTTCAAGCAGGGTAAAGAGTGAAAAGAAAGACTGGTCAACTAACAGGAATAGACAGTATTTCAACATATTTGAAACAACTTCAAAAATACAGCAATCTAAAGAGAATGGAATGAGGCTATACAATGAATGTCCATTTTGTTAGAAACCCCATTAAAACCATGGCATACACCATTTGGTGTTGAAATCATTCTGGTGGAATACTGACCCATGTGAAGAGCTTATTGCAGTTGGTGCAAATTATATGGAGATACTGGTATGCCCTGAACAGCCCTTCTATCTCGTTCCAGAGGTGCTCTGAAGCATTAAAGATTTGGAGATTTTAAAGGCAATGGAATCAAGGAAAACTCACTGTCATGTTCCTGGAACCAATCCATGACTATACAAGCCTTATGCATTGTGCATTGTCATGGTGAAATTGTCATTCTGCCATAATGTAAATAGCTGCCATGAAGGAATGAACTTGGTCAGTCACACTGCTTAGGTAAGCCATACTGTCAAAGTCTATCCACAGGTATCAGAAGACCCAGGGAGTTCCAAGAAGAAATTCCCCGTCCTACAGAAGTTTCATAAAAAATCAGAAGATTCAATTCAGCACTGACATTTAAAAACATTTTGTGTCAATGGCTTGGTGCAAGGAAATCAAAGTCTGGACTTAAGCAATGAGTAAAGGAATATGATTAGATCACATCAACATAAAGCCAATGGAAAACAACACAAATACAACATTTTACGGGCACATTGGCACATATTCCAATAGCCAAACACTAAAATTACTCAAGAATGGTGTTTGGTGATAAAGAGCAAATCAGCAGATACAGTCATGCAGAAAAAAATGGAATCCCCAGGAAAACCTTTGTCATTTTGAACATATTTGAACATATGGACATTTGAACAGTATTGACAGATGGAGCTTATATAACTTAAATAAAACTGAAGAAATTACATTTAAGCATTAGTTGTAAAATGTAATTAAGAAAAATATACATTTCTCAAGTAGATGTTTCCTATAACCATCTACCATTCTCTGACACCAACTGGGAAAAAGGATTTTCCTACTCCTCCATCCAGAATTATTTCAACTGATGTTTTAAGGGCTTCCTGCATGCACAGCCCATTTCAAATCACCTCACAGCATCTCAAAAGGATTAGGATCCAGGTTTTGACTTGGCCACTCCAGAATTCTCCGTTTCTTTTTTCTGAGCCAGTCCTTGGTGGATTTACTGGAATGTTTTGGGTCACCGTCATGTTGCATGGCCACCTCTGCTTCAGCTTTTGGACAGATAGTCTCAATTTCCTCCATCACCCTCTGATACAGTAAAGAATTCATAGTGTGAATGTGATGGAGTGCTGGCCAGGCTCTGTTGCAGCAAAGCAGCCCAAACATTGATATTTCTACCTGCATACTTCACAGTTGGTATGAAATTCTTTTGCTCAAAAGCTGTTTGGTTTGCACCAAACATGTCTTCTGTTCCTGCACCCAGATAATTCAACTTTGGATTCATCTGGCCAAAGGACAAGTTCTAGAAGTCCTGGTCCTTGTCTCGGTGTTCGCGGACAAACTTTAGTCTTGCCCTAATGTTTCTTTTTGACAGCAAGGGTTTCTTACTTGCACACCTCCTATGAAAATGAAACTTGTGCAGTCTATTGATGATAGTAGATGCATGCACTTTGACATGAACTGTGCCAAGAGCTACCTGTAGGTCCCATGATGACACATCAGGATTTTCAGACTTCTTTACATATCTTGCAGTGTTTTCTTGGTGTGAACTTTCAAGGACAACCTGAACTGGCCATGTTGGCAGTTAAATGTTCTCCACTTGTAAATAATTTTTAGACAGTGGAATGTCTGATTTCTAATTGTTTTTAGACCTTCTTACAGCCCTTTCCAGACTCACAGCATCTATAAACTTCATTCTGAAGGCCTCAGAGAGATTTTTGGCTTTCGCCATGGTGATACCACTCACTTCTACAATCAAGAGAAAACTAATGTCTGAGGTTTAAAGACAGCCTACCATGTCCTTTCTAAAAATGGTCAAATCTTTTGCAGTTGATGTGCTGCACCTGATTCTAATATTAGACATATTAAAGTAATAAATGTGGGGGTGTCGTTCGCAAATAAACGTTTTGGCACTGTGACTGTGCCATTAGACTGAAGAAACCTTCACTTTTTTTTTTTTTTTTTACAACAAATCTGTGGGCTCTACTGCCACCTCTTGGAATTGGTGTATAATGACATAATTAACTTGCTGTTTTTAACCATTATTAATGTAAAGGCGCTGTCACAATGCCAAAACGTGTATTTGCGAACGAGTTGCGACTTTAATTTTGAAATTTCCGCAGTTATCCGCAATGGAATCCAAAAAAAAAATGGCTGCCAATGAAGAATGTTTTACGTAAGCATTAAAGAAGCATGAAGGAAGTAAAACGATTGCATTGCTTATGTGTTGATGTAGATTTGTGGATGATTTGCATTTGAATCGCTAATGTTTTGCAAACGTATTGCGCATGTGTGGCGAACAAAGTGAGAGTTTTGAGAATTTCCCGGAAGTAAGTTGAGGCCGCAACATTCTTTTTTAAATGCTTTGCATGGATGATGTCTGGATTACAAAAAAAAAAAAAAAAGGAATATATCTGTTGTTTTCTCCTCTAAACTCTCACCCACAGGAAGCCACTATTTCAGTGGGGCTTTAAACTGCACTGCAAAGCCACAAGCCAGGTAATGTATTCCTTCTTCTGCTTCTTCTAATTAGTTGATGCAGTCTGAAAATTACATTATTATGTTGTTGAAGTGCTGCTGCAATTGCTATATGTCTTGTTTTGTTCATTCTATGATGTGAACTTCTTGAATACTGACACTGAAATGAAGGAAATTTAATTTCACCTGCCCTTTTATAGTATTTTCAGTGACCGTAATATATATGTAATATTTATGTTATATTCACATAGTGTTTGGAACTCATTCCCATGGACGTTGTATTCGTTTCTCTTTCAGTGCATTCATATTTCAATCACAACATGAATGTTTTATGACCGCAATATATTCTTAATACATTCGCTACATACTTGTTTTCGGCAATCCATTGCTGAAATATGCGAATGTAAAACGGAAATGTGCAAATGTATTAAGAACATAATCACGGATGTGGTGTGAAAGAATGGCAGATGTATTGCGTCCTCAGAACGGAATTTTTTGAGTGCATAAATTTTTCACTATAGCCGATGATTGCGAACATGTGCAGACATAAAAAGAATATATTACATGTGAATTACGAAAACGACGAACGTATCGCAAATACCACATTATTTTCTCCACAACTCATTCGCACAGGCAAATTTTGGCACTTTGACAGCACCTTCAAAGACTGAACGTTCAGAAGCACGAGCAGGCAGCTTATACAGTCCACAACTCACTCGTGGGACGTGCGCAAAACTCCCGCTTTGTTCGCAACACATGCACAATTCAAATGCACTCATCTGATCTTGTTTTGACTTGTTTGGAGTTGTTTCCGCACTCTTTCGCAATACATATGCATTTGTTCGTTTTACTTTCGCAAGTCTTCCTTAATGCTTACGTAACACATTCTTACTTGGCGGCCATTTTTTAAAATTTCATTGCGGTTGACTGTGGAAAATTCACATTTATATTTGCAACTCGTTTGCAAATACAGGTTTTGGCACTGTGACAAGGCCTTTAAGTTGAGGAATGCTCAAAAACACCTGTTAATTGGAAACAGGTGCGTGTCATGATTGAGCATAAAAGGACCATCCCTAAAATTCTCAGTCATTCACAAGCAAGGATGGGGCAAGGTTCACCACTTTGTGAACAATTGCATGAGCAAATAGTCCAACATTTAATATCAATGTTTCTTAACATGCAATTGCTAATAATTTAGGTATTTCATCATCTAGTTTCCATAATATTGTCAAAAGATTCAGAGACTCTGGATAAATCTCTGCAAATAAGTGGCAAGGCAGAAAACCAACATTAAATGCCCATGACCTTCGATCACTCAGGCAGCACTACATTAAAAACCGACATAATTCTGGGTATTACCACATGAGCCCAGGAACACTTCAGAAAACCATTGTCAGTGAACACAGTTTATCACTCCATCTAGAAGTGCAAGTTAAATCTCTACCATCCAAAGTGAAATCCATATATCAACAACACCCAGAAATGCCGCTAGCTTCTCTGGGCCCGAGCCCATCTGAGAAGGACTGACGCAAAGCAGAAAAGTGTCCTGTAGTCTGACGAGTCCACATTTTAAATTGTTTTTGGAAATCATGGTCATTGTGTCCACCGGGCCAAAGAGGAGAAGGACTGTCTGTATTGTAATTAGCTCAAAGTTCAAAATCCAGCATTTATGATGTTATGGGGGTGTGTTAGTGCTCAGGTCATGGGTAACTTGCACATCTGTGAATGCTGAAAGGTACATACAAGTTTTGGAGCAAAATATGCCACCATCCAAGCAACGTCTTTTTCAGGGACATCACTGCTTATTTCAGAAAGACATTGCCAATGTTGTAACACATTCAGCATGTGTTACAACAGCTTCATAGTAAGAGTACGGGTACTAGACTAGTCTACCTGCAGTCCAGACCTGTCTACCACTGAAACTGTGTGGTGCATTATGAAGCTCAAAAAATGACATTGATGACCCTGGACTGTTGATCAACTGAAGTTGTAGATCAAGCAACAATGGGAAAGAATTCCACCTACAAAGCTTCGACATTTAGTGTCCTCAGTTCCCAACACTTATTGAGTGCTGTTAAAAGGAAGGTGATGTTACACGGTGGTAAACATGCCCCTGTCCCATGGAATGTGTCGCAGGTATCAAATTCAAAATGAGTGAATAATTAAAAAACATTTATCTGTTTGAACATTACATATATTGACTTTGTAGTCTATTCAATTGAATATGGGTTGAAAAGGATTTGCAAATCATCATATTCTGTTTTTGTTTCACACAACGTCCCAATTTCATTGGAATTGGGGTTGTACAGAACTTTAACATATAATCACATATGCTAGTTACATGCATAGCATTTAATTTAATATTGGATTTGATTAATCGGTCTATGACACTGAATGTTTCATGACTTGGAGGATTTGAACATAAAGGACCCATATGCAGGATAGTGGGATAACAAAAAAAGTGCTTTAATAAAAGAACAAACAACAAACCAGAACAAAACACAAAACAGCCAAAACCCGACTGACCCCCAGGAACCGGTGCGAACCGGGATGCACGAGGCAGGCGAGGCGC
>JAVSBU010159863.1:0-12571 GCA_033118015.1 Loricariichthys derbyi
AGGCTGGTCCAATTTAGCCATGAAACCTCCCACACTAAAATGACAGGTGTTTCAGTTTCATTGTCCAACCCCTGTACATTAGTGGGAATTCGGCTTGGAATGTTCAACTGTAGTTGGGGGGTTAAAAAATGCTTGTTGGTGTTTTAGCAGTCAAATGGGATATCCCTACACCACAGTGTTTTGTGTAAGTGGTGGAGGGCTTACAGCCACGTCATGGGCACAGTTGTCCATGTTAGATGAGGGATGAGATTAAAGTGCTGATCAAGATAGCACCTGGATATAGAGCAACTGGTGCATTCTTCCAGTGGGAATACTCTCATCATATGGTGCCTGTTCAAGTCACTTGTCCTCCACCTGCCATCAGTTTACTTCAGTTTAAAGCTGGCTGTTCCCTGAGGATTCCACCACTAGTTGTTCTTGGAATAATCTCATGGAACTGTGGCATGATTTATCATGGATGTAAAGCTTGTTTTTAGAAGGGTTCAGGGAATGGGTTGTGGAAAGACAAGTTATGGTAAGCCACAACAAGATTAAGGCTCAATGGAGTACCGGTAATATTTTGAGCAACATCATCTTACCTGAATTAAGTGTAATCTAACTGAATGATGAAGCCAGTAGGATTGTGATTAAAGCTAGCAAGAGACAATTGGCCATTTTGAATGACCTTTACAGGATTTACACAAAACTGGCCTAAATGCACAATGAATAATGCAATAACTCCAGAAAAATTGCTGTGATCTTGTTTGCAGTTATAATGTCATTAAAACAAGCTGGAACTTTCTGGACTGAAATCCAACCAACATGTCTCAGTACCCAAAATGCATCTGTACTTACTGTGAAGCATGGCCGTGGCAAAATTACATTTTAGTTATTTTTATTCAATGGGGACAGGGAAATTGGTCAGGGTTGAAGGTGTACCCCCTGCTCTTTGTTAGCTGATGATGGGCAGGTGATTCACATTTCAGCATGGCAACGACCCTAAACCCACTGCCAAAAAAAAAAAAAAAAAAACTTTAGTATGGTGGCTTAAGAATAGGAAGGTGAATGTCACTGACTTTCCTGCTCAGACCCCTGACCTGCATCTTGAACAAAGTCTGAGAATGGACTTGGAGAGCAAGCCATTACCATTCATCATGAAGAATTACTGGATTTGAACAAACTTATGCAAGGAAGAATGGATAATTATTTCTCAATCTAGGTGCAAAGTTCGTAGAGTTCTATCCAAACAGAATGATGGCTATAATTAAAGCAAAAGGTTTACTGTGAAGTATTATATCAATAACACTGTTCTGTTTTTCTCTTTTTCCTTACTTACCTTAAGGTTGTAATTTGAAAATTTGTAAAGCAAGCTGGAAAATTATTTTTGATGGGTGTGAATTTCTGGCAGTAAAACAGGTGACTATTCCAAAAGGGTAGGATTTTCTATAGGTAGTGTAAGTATAGTTACAAGACCAAGTGTGTAATTATAGAAAAAACACAATGGTTATAGCACGAGAGATTAACTGTGACTTTGCTGTATCGTACACACAAATTTTATATATATGCAAATTTTATATCTGGTCCTTCATAAGAACATCAATATACTGTACATATACTGATCCTAGCCATTTTTTTGCTTTGCTCTCTTTAGTTGTGATTTATCTTTTGAATAATATAGCAATTGTCTAATTTCCACCTTAAACATCTTTAAAGCATTACTTCATTGCATATAAATAACGTGACCTTTTTGTGGCGGGTTTATGCTGGTAAACGTATTTCACTCAAAAACAAGTGAACGTATTTAGAAAAGTATGCAAAATCTTTATACTTAACAAAATGTATGCACATGACGAATGCTAAAAATACGACATATAGCCTATGTAAAAATATATTAGTGGTACCCTGGTGGCTGTGTGAGTTATGTTACTTGCACTTATTAACTGTTCAGGAAATTTATTTCATTGAAAAAGTTTACCCAGGTATTTCTTTTGTACTGTTGCAAATGTTCATTGCCAAAAATAGTAATAAATTCATATTAATACTCAGTGTGCATATAAAGCATACTAACACCTATAAATGCACACTTAAAAATTGCTTTACAATATGGACAAAAGTACAATCATTCATATTCTACACATAGAAGTGAATAGCACAGCCTACCTGGAGATTTTGGGCAAAAACCTCAGCTCTTCCATCAAGGATTTTAAGACGGGCCGTCATTTCATCTTCCAACAGGACAACGACCCTAAGCACACGGTCAAGATAAACATGGCCTGGTTTAAGACGGAAAGGATTAAGGTATTGCAGTAGCCTAGTCAGTTTCCTGCATTTAACCCAATTGAAAACTTGTGGAAAGTGAACAAGAGATGACCAAAGAACCTAGACAACTTGGAGTAGATCTGCATGGAGGAGTGGGCCAAGATAACTCCAGAGACCTGTGCCGACCTGATCAGATCTTATAGAAAACAATTAATAGTTGTAATTGTAAATAAAGGTTATTCCACAAAATATTAAACAGGAGTTGAATAATAACTGACCCTAATATTTATGTTTTGAATGTATTATAGTTTAATTGAACAACTTATATATTTTGTTTGTACTATTTAGGCATCTGTTAATAAATGTTACTCTTGTACAAAATTTGAAGACTGTTAACTTATTTGAAAATTCTTGCATTAGCAAAATCTACAGGAGATTGAATACTACTTGGAGGCACTGCATTCTCAAAAAACAAGCCTGATATTAATATATTAAAAAGAATGCAAAGTTTCCATACTCAAGAAAACATTTTCATTCTCAACAAAAAAGTGTAAAATAAAAAAATCTATAAATGCATATTTAAAAAGATAAGTATGCAAATTATGCATATTAATAATATAAATTTTAAAATCATATTCAACAAATATAAGTATGCAAATTATGCACTCAAAAAATGTGTTCATACTTAGAAAAAAGTATGCAAATCATGTATACTCAAAAAGAAAATGTACGTACTTAAAAAAAAGTATGCAAATCGTATACTCAAAAAGAAAAGTTAAATACTTTGCATACTAAGTATGCAAATTATGCATGTGCAACAAACAATTACGCATACTCAAAAACTAAGACAAGAAGTATGCAAACTATACAAAATAAATTAATGTATTAACAATGGAAGTATGCAAATTATGCATATTCAAAAAGCAAGTGTACATACTTGAAAAAAGTATGCAAATTATGCATAAAGTTAAGGGTCTTGCTCAAGGACCCAACAGTGGCATTTTGGCAGAGGTGGGATTTGAACCCTGGACCTTATGGTTCATAGCCTGGGACCTTAACTGCTAGGCTACCACAGTCCAAGTCCCTTAAATATAAAGTAACTTGTTTTATAAAAGTCACTACTCTGTTAATATCTTACTATTTGTTTTACAATATTTACTCCTGATTTGTTTTTTAGATTTTTGATTTGGGAAAACTGTGGCAACGACCGTAGTAACACCTGTAATCGGGATCATAGGAATGTATTCAATCAAACTCCACCAAACCAAACACACCCAACCATATATCCTCTCGCGATACTTACCATAAGGTTACACCGTGATCTCGCGATATCACAAGACCAGCCGCGGAGCCAACATGGCGGAAGGTATGAAAATGATTTCTATCGTATTTGTTCGTTATTTTAATACAGGTAGCTAATTTGTTTTAAACTTACCTGGCAGTTGTATGAGGAGGTACGTTTACGTAATGGTTTGAGTTATGTTATGGGTATTCGCTCTGTTTTGTGCGGACTGGCTTGATATTGCGGTTGTTTGTTCATAAATTGCTAACAGGCTAAGAGGAGGCTGAGTGGAAGCTGGTGGGCTGGGCGGCGGTTGGAGTAAATTTTTTGTAGTATGTAATCAATGGTTTCTCTTAATTCTTCTGTCTTATTGCAATAGTCGCTTTACAGGCGATTAATTACAACATCAGGAATATATCTTGACATGAAGACTTCTTTTTGGCGTTTTGTAGTGTTTTAGAATCAACAATTGTCATTGAATACCGTTAGATTGGTTAATTATCTATGGTTCAGTCCCAAATGAGTCGCTATTGGAAAATAAAGTGCACTATGTAGTGTGCTTACACCTGTATTTTATATTTTAAGCCAGTGCACACATATAAGACTCAACGCAATTATTGACACATTGGTTAAAGGAAAGTCGGGTGAACTGTTATGTATAATTAGTTTTCTCCGACAAAAAAGAAATACACCTACCTTTGCCTTTAAGTGACAACAATTTACAGTTTTACAAGGCATAATTATTTGCATGCTTGCATTTAATACTTTGAGCAGCTTCCCTTAAATTTGCAGTGAGGAGTCTTGACAGGTTTCAAAGGGTGGACTGGGATGGTCATGACCTAGTTTTGTTTGTTTGTTTATTTATTTAAGTTTGCGTCATTGACTATTCATGATAGGTTTGGGTTACGTCGCACTACGTCCTATTGGGGCAATTTAGGGCAACCAGTTCACATAATGCATGTCTTTGAAATGCTGAAATGTGGGAGATACCTGGAGTAAACCCATGTGGACACGGGGAGGATATGCAAACTTCACACAGACGTAATCCGAGGATCTGTAGATCTATGAGGTGACCTGCGATAGGGGTTTCATGCAGTCCATGATGTCATAACATCTGATGCTCAGAACTCAATTTCCTCTGATTAAGATGTTTTAAAGAAAACCTGCCTGAACTTGGAATTACTACTTGTGAACTCAGAAAAGGGACCTAAAAATCAGCGATTAATCAAAAATAAATTCAGAACCTCCAATTGCCATCTTGTTTGTGTCGCTTATTTCAGTTTTATTTAAATTCTGTTAATACTTTCCGGATTGTGCACATTTATTTACTACCCCAACATGGAGCAGCATGGAGAACTCAAACACAGAGCGACTTGTATCAAAGGAAACTGCTGTGTGCATAGTAGGGACACATTTTGGATTTGGAGGTAGTGAAACTGAAAAAAAAGAAGTCGGATGTAAACACTGCAGAAAAGTTTTCAGCGATCAGCCGTAATAGCATAATCACCAAAACGCTACAGAACAGCACATGGGCTCAAAAACATACTAACAAGTGTATACACATTATGAAAAGGTTTCAAGAAGAAGGAAAGAAATAATAGACACCATTTCCTACTGTACGTATTACAAAGGCTCTGGCTTCCATAGTGACAGTGGAGTTTAAGCACCTTGGAAAAATTACCGCACATGACAATACTGAAACTTGTAAACATGGCATTATTTGAAACGTCTTACGTTTGCAATACGTGCAAGTTCTTTTATATTCTCTAGAGAACAGGCTTTTTACATTATAACTAAAATGTTTTCATTTCAACTGATGTGTGCTATAATATCAATTGGTTGAAATATTTAGTAAATAACCATAAATAGTCCATTCTCTTGTCATTTAAAATAACTTCAATATGTCCTTTTTCATTAGGGAAAAAAATGTCCCCGTATTAATAGTTCAAAATATTGATGGTACAAACCTTGTCCAAATTTTGACGGCAAAAAGAGAAGAAAAAAAAAAAAACCAACATAATTGTTCCTTAAGCAAAAAAATTAAGGTCATCGTGATATTGATTTCCGGTTATATCGCCTAGCACTGCAATAAATTATTTTGATCCAAATAGGGCTTTAGTGTGTAAATGCATGTTATTTAAGAACTAGGTTAATGTTAACAGATTTTTGCTGATGTAACTATTAGAAAAATAAGTAAAATGGTGTGCATATAAACCATGACGGGTGATGGTCTGGACAGTGTTCTGCTTTTAATTCTTGAGGTCCTGCCATTCTTGCTATTTATCACCTACCTAGACACAGAGCATGTGCACTCCTTCATAGTAACGGTATTCACAAATGGCAGTGGGTTCGCCACCCTGAAAAAAATTGTTCAGGACTGGTTTGTGGAGTGTGACAAAGCTTTAAAGATGTTGACTTGGCCTCCAAATTCCATAGCTTAAGGATCTTAAAGGATTTGCTGCTAATGTCTTGGTGCCAGATACCATTAGCTACCTTTAGAGGTGGCAGAACCTCGGCAGCACGAGTTTTACCTTGCATCTATACAAATCACACGTTCTATCGAACAACTGTCATGTGTTCATAGCAACAAATTCTCATTGTTTCAAAAGTGCAGTTTTATTTTATTGTCCCTGGTTCAGGATTTTGTGGCTTTGTTCACTCTTGTGAATGATGGTTATATAATCAATTCTTGTGCTCTCATAGGCTACTGAAGTCTTAAAGGGTTTATGGTGCTTATTAACCTCCCAGGAACAACACTGATGACTGTATTGCTTATAGTGGTGGAAATATAGCTGAAAATTCCTTGCCCAAAAATAAAATTGAACTAAGTCAACTCGATGGAAATAGTATGGATTACAGAAGGTGGGGGTTTCATAAACTGTAATTTAGCCTATTGTGAATATAGCTGTGTTTTGTATGCTCGGCCTCCCAAGGATAAGGTCCATGTTACTGTTTTTGTAAAGTTCATTATTTGCTCCGTCATGTGATTAGGTGTAAAACTCTGCACTGGGGTGGGACAAAGACAAAATGTTTCTTCAGCATTCTGAGTTTTACGTTCGCACAGACTGATAACGTGACAGTAAAAAGGAAGGAAGCAGGGATGGTGGAAATAATGCCAAGTAGGCAAATTCCAGGTCCTGTCTCTTAAAGAAGTAAGCATATGCAGGATATGAGTATTTTAGCTGGCAAAGACGAGTTCAGACAAGCAGTAACTTATTTACGTCTAATAAGAGTTGAGCATTTAAACCTGTTTATGTTTTCATCACGGTTGAGAAACATGTTCCTTCTCACTTAGTCCCCTGGGAAGTTGGTGTGTGCTCAGGAAGCCGTTGCCAGTAAATCTGCTTACTCATAGCTTTAGTGTCTTACTTCAGGTTTTCTCTAGTATTAACAGGTTTTGTTCTCGTATATCTGGCATGGTTTCCAGTCCTATTTTGGGCTTGGTGTTTGTTGGGTAGACTCATTTCCTGCTTGCTCTTTTCACTTTTCCCATCCCGTTTCACACCTTAAATTCTCTTTAACAGTCTTGCTACTGTTCTGACTCCTCATGCCTAATCGCTCTTCTGTGTTCACTGCAGAGGAGGTGCAGAAGCTGCAGAAGCACCTGTCGCTGCTGCGGCAGGAGTATGTAAAAATGCAGCAGAAGCTGGTCGAAACCGAGAGGAAGTGCTCCATGCTGGCGGCACAGGCCTCCACTTATGGCTCTGCCTCCTCCCAGCCCAGCGACACCTACATCAGTCGTCTGCTAGCCATCGTGGCTGACCTCTACCGACAAGACCAGTACAGGTACAGCCATTCTTTACCTAGTCAACATGCACGGAGATACTGATTCCTTAGGTTTTCAGTTGCATTATACAAGGGGTTTAAATAGAGGAGGATGTGAATAAGGAAATGCAGATTATAATATATAGGCTGAAGACGAAAAGCCATAGATGTCTTCAGAGTTCGTTCACTTTTTATACCGGTTTTATCCAATTTAGGGTCTCGGGAGAGGTGGGAGGGCATTGTATGAATGCATGCATGCATGCACCCACTCACTCACTCGCTCATGTTGAAACAGTTTAGAGACACCAGCTGACCTAACACATGTCTTTGGAATGTGGAAGGAAACACACATGGTCTAGCCATGCCTTGAACCTTGGCCCATAGAGTTGTGAGGCAAGAGCACTAAGCAATTCTAATGTGCTGCTTTTTAGACTCCCGTTGCTGACCACTTTTAAAGCAATGCAAATAGAACATTTGTTTAGGAGCACTTGAGAGAGACAAGATTTTGACCCGAATGCACCACCTCTTTTATTAAGTTCATTGGGTCTGTCTCAGTACCTAGTGAGTGCCCTTGTTGCCTACTTCCTATGTAGGGCATTCTCTATGTAAAGCTTTCTAACCCTAAGACTGGTTAATGAGTCTGTATACTGAAAGCAAAGGTTCACATACTTTAGCCACTCACTAATATGTAATGGATCATTTTCCTCAATAACTAAATGACCAAGTATAATATTTGTCTCATTTGTTTAACTAGGTTCTCTTTGTCTTCTTTTAGGACTTGTGTGAAAATCTGATGATGTTTTAGGTCATATTTATGCAGAAATATAGAAAATTCTAAAGGCTTCACAAACTTTATATAGGCACAAGCTATTTTACGATAAAACATTTCTGTTATTGCAAATTAATCTTTAAAATGTTTTTTGCTCATACAGTTATTTGAACAATTTCCATATCCTACCTTGACAAAAAGGAACAATGCATTTTTTTTTCTAGTCCCACACTTTGATAAACAAAATGTTTATTTCTGTTTAATATGGAGGACTAAAGTGTTAATTAAGTTAAAATTGTCTTCCTGTTAATTTAAAACCAAGAGCACCAGAACTCCTTGCTTAAAAAACGTACTGTAGATCCCTGTTTAGAGATTCATTACGTTTAATATGTTTATTACGTTTCAGTGTTAATTTATACACATATCTGTGTCGGTTCTATTGAATCAGGAAAGTCATGACTACTTTAAACTGTATTCTCGTACCAGTGTGCTTCAATGATTTTGTGTCTGTTTGTGGTTTCCCGTTGCAGTGATTTGAAGGTGAAGATCGCACAGGAACGACTGAGTGCGCACAAGTTTGTGTTGGCAGCACGCAGTGATGTCTGGAGCCTGACCAACCTGGCCTCCACCTCTGAGCTGGATTTGTCAGGTGAGAAGCAAGGTTTTTGGATGGAGTTTTGCTTTAGTTGTTTTCATAATTGATCACTTAGCTTGTTGATTGGATAATTAATTTTTGGATAGACTGAACCTTCTTTCCATTATTTCGTGTTGCTGGGACACAAACCTGAGGCACGGTTGAGTTGGGCAAGTGAATTACCAAAACCCCAATGGTTTTCTGATGTCCAGCACTTATGCGGTGCAGCACCACCAGCACAGTGAATCAAGCTAGATTCGGGCATCATACCGTTATGATTGGCCATGGGGGGGGTTGCCAGCACTGCAACACCTCCCAGTCTGATATACCTACATCTATCCCCTGTGCTCTGCACCACCCCCAGTGACCTTTTCATTTGTTCATTCATTCATTGTCTTATATGCTTATCCTGGTCAGAGCCGTGGGGGGGTGATGCCTCTCCGGCGACATAGAGTGCATGGCAGGAACAAGACTAAACAGGATGCCAATTAATCGTAGGGCACATCCACACACACAAAGAGCACTTTGGAAACGCCAATTAACTTAACACATACAGTACAGGCCAAAAGTGTATGTCTTTTGAATGTAGTTGGAAACCGAGTACACCGGCAAAAACTCACATGGAGAACATGCAAACTCCACACAGGTTGATCGAAATTGTGCTTTGAGGTGACGATGCTAAACACTGCACCACCCTTCCAATCCCCCAACCTGTAACCTTGAGAAGGAGAAGCAGGGGTGAAAATATGGAAATAATACTTTATAGTCTCTGTCTGATGTCTGTGGTTTGGGCTATTTAGCCTCTTTCATGCAAGTTTTCTACAATCTCACAGCTGGTTCTTTTAGTGCTATATGCGGCATCATACCACGGTTTGTTCCGCCCCACAATTTGGTTGACTGAGAGGCATTCTAGGAGTGCCAATATTGTACTATATTGGCACTCTAACTGCAGCTCTTCAAGTATTACTTCACCACGTACACACGTAACCTAGTAACGACGCCAGGAATAACAAAGCAGCAACTTTAACTTCGGTATTAAACTCTGCGTCTTTCATTAAACACCATCCGCAGATGATCGGACATTAATTCATGAACATATTATGTCTATCTCTTAATAGCAAATATTTATCTCTTTATACAAATTTATCTCTTTATACAAATATTCTTTTTGTATATATCAATTTATAGCCCTTGAAAAGACAATTAAGATAGTTTTTAAAATTTCTTTAAAGGTTCAAAAGTTATGAAGATTTAAAGTTTGTGTGTTTTGTGCTTTTTGGTGAATTGCTTTCTTTATTAAATATAATAGCTAATCCTGTGATTCATGGACCCAGCACAGTGATTATTATTTATTTTTTTTTTTTGGTCATAACTTTTTTTTTCTAATAAAGCTATCTATTTAGAAATTGCCACCTTATAGTAATTTTTCATGCCAAATCCATTTTTGTGGTTTATTTTTGTCTCCTTATACAAATAAGTGTTTTGAACCAAAAACCAGAAAAGAAACTGTCAGTTTACATCGGTTTCATTCTAGGTATGATCATTATAAAAACAGATTTTCTTGAACGAGTAAGCGAATTAGAAATTAAATAACACAGAAATGAGAATAAAATGTATTTACTGATTGAAAACATCCAAGTTTCATGCATGAGCTCGGTTAATAATATTAATAACAAAAACGGAGGTTTTACACAATGCTGCTGCTTCTTCTTCTGATATAACATGGCGACTCCGCCTATCAATTTCGAGGTCAAACCTGCGGGTGGTGCCATTTCATTGTAAATGCAATTATCAGAACCTGCTTTAAGACATGTACCATCGGTTTAAGTTTTTCTACTTCGCTTCTGCTTTCAATAAATATAACCATATTAATCATAATATTAGTGGTTAATGGAATGAAATGAAGCATCAACTTTGGAAACTGTTTTCTGGAGTTATAGACGTCATATGCAAATTTTTTACACCGTTGGATAGGCCAATCAAAGACGAGATTATTTATATATACTTTATATATTATTATAATATTCATAAAAGTTGTTTAAATTGCATTTACCACCAAATCACATGCACACCACAGCAGGTGGTTCGTAAATGCTATACTTGCATGAGAACAAAGAGTTGTCTATACACTTGTCTTTGATTGATAAATAATAAAACTTGTATTTATGCAATAAAAACGTAAAAATACATCGATTAAAAAATAAGTTTATGTACTTTTAAATGGTTTTCACTTTGAAAATATGTTAAGAAATATCCTTGTTATTGATGTTTATTGGAAAATTGTATAGGGAAATGTTAATTTCTGCTAGTTTTCACCCAGATTTCTGATAAGCATCAGTCTTCAGTGGGGGTTGCTACTCTTAACCCAACAAACCTGCTGAGGCTCTATAACTCTCCGTTTATATTTATGATTGGTATTAGTGACAATAAAAGCTTCGTCTTCCAAATTTAAACTCAAACTTCCTAGACTTTCTTTAACACTGGGATCTCACTTAGACTTTCTTCGGTTGGTAGAATAGTGTGCCTTAGTAACTGCCTGCCTTATAAATCAGACTCAAGGTGACCTCATTCTTTGAGTACATGACATTGCTGAACCTAAACCTGACCTAGAACTGCAGCAGCAACTCCAGATCATAGCATTGGCCCCACTGGTGGGGACCTTTTTTTTGGTCAGGCAGTGTTTGGCACTTGTGTAGTGCGGTCGTACAGACAGGAGGCTGTCAGCTTAAATACAGAACAACAAGTATCTCATAATTAACCACGAAATAAACAAAGTGGAGTGTGTAGACAGAGATAGAAACCCATTTAGATCACCATCAGTGTTATTTTTACAATTGTCCAGGGTTAGGGGGCTAACGGCTTAACGGTTAGGGTTGTTGGTTCAGAAGCGGGTCCGAAGATTAAAATGCCCTATAGGTTATATCAATAATACGGTGACCTGTAAAAGGCTTAAGTCTCAGTCCTTGTGGTTTCGTCTACTGTGACTTTATTTCACTGCTTCTTGTGTATAAATGTTCATGCTTCATGCACAGAGGCCAAGCCAGAGGTTGCCATGGCGATGCTGCGTTGGGCTTACACAGACGAGCTAGAGCTGAGCGAAGATGATGCATTCCTCATTGACCTGATGAAGCTGGCTAATCGCTTCCAGCTTCACCTCCTACGAGAGAGGTGGGTATTCACTGGACAATTAGTAAAGGTTGATGACTCGTTACTTTGAGATCTAAGATCATTGCAACGGATAAAATGCCACTTTGTCTAATGAATGAGTTTAAATCTATATTTGAGTACAGTGTTTGATAATTGATCTGGAGCTGATTGAAACTTGTATGTATTTATGGTTTTACATTTCCCCATAGAAAAACATCATACGCCTTTGAAATTGTCCCTTTATTTGTCTTTGAACCTGAAATCAAAGTATATTTAAACATTTTCCGCCTGCCCATCTTCAATTGTCTAGCAGAGAGCAGGTCCTCTAAGATTTTGAGTGTGATATAATCAGTTTTTCATTACCTTAAGTCCAGCTGCCTAGTCCACACTGAATAAGAACATACACAACACCACTTCTTGAACATAGTGCTAGTGAAGTTCAAGTCTGAGTATTAAATCTGCTGCCTAACATCAGAAGTGCAAATGAGACTCAGAATTCACATAACACAAATATAGTTTAACAGTGAACACAAAAAGTTAATGACATCTTGCACACAATGTTTACACAATTAAGAATCACTTTGGCTTTTTATAGAAAATGTCAGTCAGTGAAATCTTGTAATAAGCATAAATTTCTCTGACAGTCAGTTGCAGGTATTTTAGGGTGTATTCACACCAGAAAAGTCCTTTGGTCCGCTTGTTTGGTCCGGACCAAATGTGGACTTTATTTTTTTTC